>JAODAL010073501.1:0-14715 GCA_025379985.1 Phyllomedusa bahiana
ACAACTTTTTTTCTTAAAAATGGTTCCATGACACCAACCCCCCAATTTTTTTTTTACATGGGGGGGGGAAAAAGGATGATTATAGGTCTTGCAAAGAAGTCGGTCGTTTTTCACTCCTACACATGCGTCAGAATAGTTAGACATTTTAGCATGCTGCAAAACAACGGACCATTCTAGGTTTTATATAAATTTTGTAAAATTTATTTTTGTTTGGATAGAGAAAAATTTTCAGAAAATGAGGTGTGTTGCCCCAACTCTAATATCTGGATACCTTATGTCCTTTCTACCTACGTATCTGTAACTTTGCATATGTATAACATTGGAAAAGTTGTATATTTTTCTTATGGGTGCTCAATAAAAATATTTTTAATAAAAATGTGTCCCATTACCAAGGTGCCACACAAGAAACATCTCATGATGGGTAAAGCCCATGAGCTGTCTCAAGACTTTTGCAACTGCATTGTTGCAAAACATACTGATGGCATTGGTTACAGATGGATTTTTTTTTAACTATTGATGATTGCAATGGGCACTGCTGGGACCATAATCCAGAAGTGGAAGGATAATCACCATAAATGATCAGGTGATCCTCGCAAGACAGAGGAGTGAAAATAATTATCAGAAGAGTTGCCCAACAGCCAAGGTCCATCTGTGAAGAGCTGCAGAAAGACCCAAAATCAGCAGGTACAATTATTTCAAAGAAAACAAAAGACTCCATTGCTGAACAAAAATCATGTTCAAGCATGTTTAACGTTTGCTCAACAATATTTAGACAAGTATGTAGAATACTGGGAGAATACAGTGTGGCCAGATGTGTGATGGAACATCATGGTGCAGAACTGTTTTTCAGCATGCGGCACTGACAAACTTCATATAATTAAAGGAAGGAAGAATGGAAAAATGTTCCAATACATTCTGGATAAAAATCTGGAAAATAAAGCTGCTAGAACAACCATCTAATCACCTGACCTGAATCCAATTGAAAATGTATGGAAGAAACTAAAACTCAGACTTCATAGAAGACTTCATTTGTGTGGAAGAATGGGCCCAAGTCCCACCTGAGCAATGCATGCGACTAGTATCTCCATACAGGAGGCAACTTGAAGCTATCATCACCAGGCTTTTGCACCAAGTATTAAATAAATTTTGGTAAGTGTGTTCAATACTTTTTCCAAGTGTCATTTCTCATTATTACCCATAACTTAATTGATAAACATCTATGATTTTGATTTCTTTGTGTGGATTGGATGGGTTGTTACAGACATCTACTGAGAATTTAATGTCAATAGAAATATATTTATTTAGAAAATTGGTGACCTGTTCAATAATTATTTCACCCAGTGTATTTTGCAGTGCTTTAAAAAGGTAGTCCACTTTAATTAAAAATAAAATAATAAGCTATTGCTGCTCAAATAAAATATAGAAAACTGTCACCTTCCTCCTCACCTCTGTTCACACGTTGGCTCTGCTGTATCTCTCCTTAGTCTTTGTTTCGTCCTGTCTGCTGAACAGGAAGACAGAAGTGAACAGCTCTGAATACTGATATCATGCAGTGGCAAATGACCACTTCAGCCAAAAGGCTGCAGTGGTGACAACCCGTTAGTCTGGATCCAAGAAGAAAACAGAAGACCAATAGGAGATAATGCAGAGCCAGTACTGGAACAAAGGTAATGAGAATGGGGAGTTGGATTTTTTTTTTGGTATTTAATATAGGCATAGCTTATCATTTATTTTTTTTATTTTCATAAAGTGGACAAAGCTGTGGCAAAATCTCCATTATCAGACTTTTACAATAAAACAGAAGACTGTGGAAGAATTAGGTAGGATCTTCCTCTGATGCAGTTCAACGGACTTGATTTATAGAGAGTAAAAGCCTTTTGACTCTCTTGTTATGCTGTAAATTGGAGAGGAGATGGTAAGGTTTTCAATTGCAGAAGATCTTTTAGCATTCTACATCTGCATAAGTCACTAACAGAATACATTTAATACATGAGTCATGTACAATTGATCTATTGATCTCAGAAAACCGGAATAATTCTTTAATGGGCACTTACTTTACTACATTAAAATTAAATTTTACATTAATATTACACTTACATACGTCTTGTCAGTTAATAAATAATACATAGGTTTCAGAAAATGATGATGATAATAATAATAAAAAAAAAAAAAATAATAATAATACTGTAGCTATATATCAAGTGTCAGTTCCACACTGAATACCACAACCTCTCCATAATAACCAGGGAAATAAGAGCACGATATATAACAATGACTACAACTTGGGCATAAAACATGTAACATGGTCACTCTTTGTCGCCATCGTATTATCACCATCTTTGCTTATCCCAAATAATGTAAAAACTATTGTCAAGACATAG
The DNA here is from genome assembly GCA_025379985.1 of Phyllomedusa bahiana. Lineage (NCBI taxonomy): Eukaryota > Metazoa > Chordata > Amphibia > Anura > Hylidae > Phyllomedusa > Phyllomedusa bahiana. Next base: position 2,382 of record JAODAL010073501.1, read on the forward strand.
GTCTGGACTCTTTATGGTATGAAGCTTGCCTTACTTTAGTGGGGGTTCCAGTAACTCCCAAATGTTCCCCCATTTTTTCTCTTCTTACCCACTCACATCAAGATACCCTTCCAAGGCCTTCCAAGCTCAACAGTTATTTTGTATGCTTAGAACAATCCCAGTCTTTGAATGACAAAGTTCTGTATAATCTCATTTAAGGTAAATCTAATAACATAATAAGAATGTGTCTATTGTATATAATTGTTTCTAAGATTCAGTTGTATTTACATATAAATGTATTTTTACCAGATACATTTCAAGTTCAATTTATATTGATTGTTATTTAAGTGTTTGTGCTTTATGCAAACTGCAATCTGTGACGCTTATGAAAAGGTATAGTCTTAAGGTTATACTTGTGAACCAAACAAACATTTACAAAAGAAGAGATGAGACTGAGAAAAAAATGTAACCTTAAAAGAAGGCGATAATCAATGATAACCCTCAAGAGGATCTACCTCCCAAATAAAAAATGTAAAGTACTGTGACTATGAAAGCAGAAAGAACATAAAAGGCAGCTATAAGCAGGGGCAAACTAAGAAAAGGGTGGACCCCAGCAAAATTTGAAATCCCCCTCCCCCTGAAAAAAGTTTTCAACTTTTTAAAATGAAAAAAAAGGTACCAACAATACAAGGGCAAACCCGAAAAAAATTACACTATGCCAAACAAATCTCACTATAGCAGGACCAACATTAAATTTTTTTTTACAAATGAGGGCCAAAATACAGCCGAACCAAAACCCTAAAAACCACCACAAATAACTAAATTAACCACTAACATTCCTGAAAAAAAGGGGCTAAGGCCAATACCCCGGTTACCAGTATGTGAGTCAGAATGATTTTAAATAGGGGGGGAACATCTTTTTTCCCTCCTTTTTTCCCAATTTAAATGCCCCCCCGAATTATATTTTTATTTTATGCGGCCCAGCCCGAGCTCGAGAAAAACGACACCTTCCTTTCGGGCATTAATCTAATTTAATACAGTAAATTACATTCCAAAGAACTTTTTAAACACATACTATTTTATCCTAAATGATTGGTTAAATTTGGGGGTTTCAAGAGACAAATTATATTTGCCTTTTTATGAAGCATTAGCTGATATGAAATCCCAAACGCCCCCTCTTTTTTTGGGGGGGGGGAGGAAAGCCCTTGACTTTTTTGCTTTCTAAAGGCAATGCATCTTTTCTAAAGGGAAAGCTGTGGGAGGGATATCTGATAGTTCAAAAGGGGATGTTTTAGCAGTAAAAGCAGTCTAACAAACTATCTGATGAGCTTAATAAGTTTTAAAATTTATAAAAACAGTTTTTTGGGATTTTTTTTTTCCCTTTTAAATTAAAAAAAATAAAACAGATAAAGTTTAACGGGGAAGATCTAAATTTCCCTGAAAACCCGCCCCGGTTTTGGGGGAAAAAGCAGTTCATAATTTACAGTTTTAAAAGTTATATACAGTTTACAGTTTAAAAAAAAACCGATATATTTTAGAAAATTACTTTTCCTGAAGAGAACTGGCCAATTCCCAAAAGGGTTTTTTATATTTAAAAGTTTTTTAAACAGACGTTTGGGAGAAAACTGGTTAAAGAAAAACCCAAAAGGGTCTGTTTAAGGGTTATAGAAGACGATCTGAATAAAAATTTGGTTTTAAAAGTACCCAAAACCTTTTTAACGATGATTTTTTGAGATTACCCGTTAAAAAAAATTTTGTATAGCAGATGAGTTTGAAATTTAAAATTTAGCTGCTGACGAGCAGAAGACTTTGGATTAGTGTTCCCTTTGTACGGGGCTTAACCTCAAAAAACCCACATGTGTGTATTTGTTCTGTTTTTATTTAAGGTTTTTTTTAAGGAAAAACTGCATTCGGGGTTAAATTTTTATAATCAACCACATCACTTGTTTTTCTTTCACATTTGAAATTCTGGCAGAGGGGTAAAACCCGGGGGCTTCGATTCAAAGATCTTTTAAAATGGGGGGTTTGCCCCCAGGGGTGAAATTTTTTCCCCCCCCCCTGGGCTTTAGGGGTGTACTAAAAATTAAAGCGCTCAGTTAAAAGGGAAGTCTAGTGGGTTTGATCAAAGAGAAAAATATAAAAAAAAAAATTTTGGGAGCCCTTGAGAGAAAAAGCTTTAAATCCCCTTGTATAACGAATAAAATCAAAAGAGTAAGCTAGCATGTTGAGAAAAAAGGCATGAAAGAAAATAACGATGTCTTTGCAAAGCATTTTTAAACCTTAAAAAACTGAATGAAAAAAAATAAAAGGTTTTGGGAAATGCATATGTATAAAATGGTAAGCGGGCCCCCCATTCCAAGATGGCGATTTTAAAATTTTTTGGAGGGCCCGTCATAAATTTTCCCCTTAACAAAAAGTTGGTAGGTTGTGGGGGGGAAAATGCCCAACATGATTACACCTTGTTTACCTAAAACCCTCCCCCTCCCGGAAATTTTTTCCCCTCAGTCCCATCCGAACCCCGCCTTTAAATTTTCGCCATTTTTATGAAGCCCAAAAACTTTCTTTTACCCGGGAAAGGAAAACCCAAAACCCCCCCCTTTTGCATTTTTCTTTTGGCCATATTTTGAAAGTCCTAAAATCCAAAAACCCCGGGGGAATTTCCCTTTGTTGAATTTTGAACTTTTGGCCTTTGTTTAACCCAACTTTTCCGACCCCCGCCTCTCCTCCATCCCTTTCACTTTTTTCACTAATGTAAACTTTGATATGCAATTTCGTGTGAAAACTTTTTCTTGAAAGCACACCTGAAACATCACAACCACCCCCGCAACCCACTTCCCTTTTTTCTTTGGCTTCTAAAAACACCTCCTCCCCCGTAGCCGCAAATTTTGATTTCAGTGTTACCAAAGAGGAAGATTAGGGGGACAATTTTGCCTTTAAGAACAGGATCCCGGGAAACCCACATCTGCAACCCAAAAATTTAAAAGGCTCCAATTTTTTTCCCTTTTGGGTTTCAAGACACAGACGGCGCCCAAAGGAAAAATTTAAAACTGGGGATTACATTACCTTTGCTATTGGACCGAAATATAAAAATGTGCCCCCCATGAAAATTTGTGTTTTTCTGCTAAAAACAAACTAAAACATAAGGGATTTGAATTGGCCCGGCGAACAATTTCCCCCAATCGCTGTCCATATCGCTTATTTCTTTTTTTGGCATCTTTGCTTTCCCCAAAAATGGAAATGTTACGGGCCCAAAAAACTCCCCCCGCTTTATTTGGGCCCCAAAGCCAATTTTCCCCGTACCTAAAAATACGGGAAAGTGGAAACTAAAGACTACTTTGGTCTCCCATTCTAAAACCCCACTAACTCCCCCCAGGGCAACTTCACCCTTGTTTAGGAGTAAAACCCTTCATTCCCGTTAAAATTACACCCACTTTCCCCCACCACCAAACCAGACTTTTCATGGCCCTTAAACCCCCCCCTTTCGGCAAAAAACCCCCCTCCCCATCAGCACCCATTTGGTTTTCCTTTTTCCTTTTCCGGGGTTCAAAACCTTTCTCACCCATCAGCACCGCCAAAATCCCCCAGGATCAATAAAACCGCCTTTTACCCCCAACAAGTCAAAAATTTTTACTGACCCAAATGCCAGACCCTGAGAAAAACCCTTAGGGTTTTTTAAACCGGGTGGCATCACCCAGTTTACGAAGAATATTCTTCCCTTTTTTGGAAAGATCTATAATTTTGCCAGCATCAAGGGGGGGAAATTTTTTTGGGTCTATAAATAAATCAGCCCCTAAAAGGGGGGGACACTTTTTGTGGACATCAGTACTTATCTTTCCTGGGGAAGCTTTTCGGGGCCTTTCGTTTCATTTTTTGGGCCAAGGAACGCTTGGTGAATCCTCAGAAAAATACTTCAATTCTACTCAGATTCCTACGGGAATCTTTGGAAAATTTTTTATCCCCGGATGCCCTCCCTTTTATTCCAGGACCATGGTTTGACATGAACACTAAAGTTTCAAAAAATAAAAATTTTCAAGGGTTTGTTTGTTAAAGTCCCCCTTAACTCATTGGGGACTTTGAAAACATTAAAGGGCAGAATAAAAGAGTTAACGGAAGTCAACTTCCCCTCCTTTGAAAGGGCCCACGGTGATTAAACCCCAAACAATTAAAAAAGGGTTTTCTAAAGTGCCCCTTTACTAAAGGGGCCCCCCACACTCTATAGCTCACCCGGACACCATATTTCCCAATCAAAACCAATGAAGGGTTTCCCCGGGGTTTTTAAAACCAACGGGGCCCCAAACAAGAAAACTTTCCCCCTTTTTTCCAGAAACAACACCCTGGGGGAAAGGCGAACTCAGAAAACTTTTTTTACTGCTCCCCCCATCCGGACATATCATGAGGCATTCCGCGCAAAAACCCCTGGTGATGACAAAAAGGAAACCTTGCTAAAAAGGACAGAAAACTACCGCAATACCCAACCCTATAATCAATTCAACTTAAACCCTTTCAGAAATTAAAGTTTTTGAAAAACATCCCGTCAAAATTAAACCCAAAAACAAACAAGCCCTCAGTCCTACAAAAATAACCCCCTTCAGGGGACCTTCGTTTCCCAAATCTTAACCATTTTAAAGTCCCAAAACAAGCATATCCCCCAAGTTTAAATTTTTACCCGCCTTTCCAAAAACCTAAAGACACCCCCTATGGGTCCTCAGCCTAGGGTTTTCCGGCAAAACTATGCTACCTTTTTTTACTAAAGGGCTTAAGAACACCAGGGTTATTCATTCAAAACCCCTTTGTTGACCGAAATTTTCCAAAATTAATGGCCACCAATTTCCCCTTTTCCTTTGTAGTTTACGGGTGAAAGGCCAATGGTTCAAAAATTTTTTGACATTCCACCGGACGTCCTACTTCCTCCTGTTAAACATTTAATGCTAAAGTGGGGGAAAACCCAAAACACAATTTGAAAAACCCCAACCCTGGGGGCCAAATTTGGGGACACCCAGGACTCCTATCTAACTATTTCTTTTCCTTTTTTAACCCAAAAAACTTGTTTGAAGCTAAACTTTTTTAAAACGATGAATGTTTATATCAATTGTTTTCTTTTTGGAATTTATTTGGACTACAAAAAACCCAATTTCCTTTGAAGCTCTACAAGCTGTCCCTGCGTTTCCCAACATTTTTTAAACCACATCAAGCAAAACCTCCTGAACTTTTGGGAACACAAGAACCCCCCTGAAGTTTGGTCAAAAGGGCCCTGATGTTGTGGGCACCTTCCAGGCTCGTGTACATGTCTTCTTGAAAGAGGGGTGTTTCCCCCGCCTCGTTTGGCCCCCCAATACCCCTTTTTAAAAGGAATGATCAAAAACAATCTCGGAGTCCAAATAAAAATTTCCCTTAAAAAGGGGTCCCATCCACTGCATTTCCCCCTCCCAAATACACCTGGGTTTCCCCGTTCAAAAAAAAAATTTACCCCTGGGGGGCCTTGAACCTCCAAAAAAAACCATTTGGTTCAGGACTCAGGGGGCATTCTTTGGTTTAACGGAATAAGAAACCCCTTTTGGTCCCCAAAGTCATTTCCCCTCAGCCAAAAACCTTTCTTTCCAGAAACCAACTTCAACCCGGTTTTTTTGCAATGCTTCTTCGGGGCCCCCAACAAAAAAGGATGTCAATCCCCTTTTGTTTTTCATTTATGTGGTACTCAGCCCCCCTGGACAGGTTTGCTTCAAAGGGGCACAAAAATCCCCCAAAATCAATTGACCCCAACCCCTGCAGGACATGTTTTAATTTCTCTTTGTGTCACCTTTTTTTCCAAACCTTGTCAATCAAGCTTTTGAGTCTTCTTCAACTTTTGGGGAAAACCAATAAACTGAAAAGTCTCACAGCCAAACTCCAAGGGTTTTCTATAAAAGTTGTTTTCCCTCGGCCCTGCATATCACAGGGTACCAAACACCTTACCGATGATCGGGAAAAAAGGTTTGATGCTCTTTCTTCACCGAACCTCTAAAAAACTACAAGGTTTTCCCTTGGCCCGTCATTACTTTTTCCGTAATGGATCCCCAAATTTCCCCCTTTTTAGGGGCAATTTTTTAAACGATTTTTCAAGGACATTAGTTACCCCAATTAAACTCTCATTAGGCACAAAGATTGTTTTCAAACCCGGGAAAACCCTTATCCTAAGAGCTCCGGTTGGGGAAAATTCCGGATACTCACACCCTTTCAACCTCTTCCTATTTTAAAAACTAGGGCCCAAATTTTCCAAATTCCTTGAACACAAAACAGGGGAGAGAAAAGACCTTTTTGGATACTATTCTTGCAAGTTGGATCCTGTTGCCCCGGGCGTCCCTACTTCCCAGAGCTTTTCTTGCGCACAAAAATCTTCTTCAAAAATTTAAACTCCTTTTTGGGGCCCTCTGGTCAAAGTTTTGGCTCCTCTGATTACAAGGGGTCCTGAAAAAGTCGCAGCAACCCCAAACTCAATAAACCGCCATTTCCTTTTACAAAGCCCCTTACTGAAACCTAAAAAAAGTTTACTTTTTAAGAGATGTACTACTCCAAACCCCCCACTTTTGCTTCCCCCTCTCAAGGGGGGAAAATTTAAGGGTCGTCCCACCACAGATTAAGACCCCCTGCCGGGGGATGAACCTCTTATGACTGTCTTGAACAAAAGGGGGGCTGAAACCTTTCCCCTCTTCCAAATTTTCTTACATTTCCCCCTTGAGAGCCCAGAATATTTCTTTCTTAAAAAAGATGGAAACCAGGTTTCGGGAAACAAGGGGCGATTCCCTACAGGGGTTTTCGTGGTTTTCCTTCAAGAAACCATGAAAGGGTTATCTTTAAACCTTTGAGAATGCCAGCCCAAAAAAAGGTGAACTCCCGGGCTGTAAAGGAAGCTTGTAAGCCCCGCCGAAGAGGAAAACATTTCAAATACACCCATCAGCCTAATTTAATTTGGCCCGAAGTGGCCCCGCGAAAGGTTTTTCCCGACAGCTAGTGGAACACCCCTCAAGAAGCCATTTTAGATCTGGGGCATGCCCCTCCCTTTTCCCGCTCAAGTGGGGCCCGGTTTTTAAGACAAAAAGGCCCCTGGAAAAAATAGAGGCAGGGGGAAGTAGAAAAAACACCTACAGGCAGACTTAGCTGCAAAGGGCCCCAGCTCCCTTTCCCCGAATTCCCAGGGGGGAAGCAGGTTGGCCCGTATATGTGCGCCCCAACAGGGGAAGAAAGAAAGAAATGTGAGAAGAAAGAAAGAGAATGTGAGAAGAAAGAAGGAGAAAGTGAGAAGAAAGAAGAAAGGAGGAAGTGAGAAGAAGAAGGAAAGAATATAAAGGAGCAAGAAGAGAAAAACCCAAAGGGCAAGATCATTGAAACCGGGGTTAAACCCGTTGAGACAATCTCAAACCCAAATTGAACAAAACCCCAAGGAAAGGGAAAGTTTGGGGGGGGAAATTTGGGAAACAGATTACACCAAGATGGGGTTTAGGGGAAAAACAATATTTAATTTTTTACCAAGGGATTATTTCCCACTGTTTTTTTTTGACAAAAGGGGTTTATGATACTTTCCCCCAGATGAACTAGCCGAAAGATTTTTTCAATATAAGAAATACCTTTGCACCCCGAATCCATTTCCACGGGAAATAGCTATTCTAAAGGGTTTTGAAAAAATTTCAACCCTTTAAAACCCCAAAAGGACTTTAAGCCAACACCCCCCGGGAAACATTTTTGGCCCAAACATATAACCTCTCCAGCGGATCCAACTGAAACAATTGGGAAATTTCCCCAAAATTTAAAAATTTAAAATATGTTTTAGTGGTGGTTTGGGTATGTTCTTTAGGATGGCCTTTTTGTCTTCCCAGTTACCCAAAATGATGCCAGAATCACGTGAAGAAACATTGATGAAATTGATTGAAACTAAAGCCAAAAACCCCTAGTGTTTTCCTCCCTTCCCGATCCAGAAATCTGATCAAAGCTACTCCGGTGACTTTTTTTTTGGGGCCCAAAAAACATCAGGGAAATTTTCTGGAAACCCAGATTTACCAAACCAAATACTCCATGTCGGGCCCAAACCCCAATGAAACTTGAAGAAAGGGCCCCCCTGGGGGGGCATGCTTAAAACTGCAAAAAAAGTGACTGTGACCCCAAAAAGTCATATGAACTTTTCCCCTTTTTCCTTTCCCTATGTTGTTAGTCTGGGGTGTGGGGAAAAAAATCAAAAAGGGGGCAACCAAGAGGGGGTTTCCCTGAAAATTTAATGTAGGGAAAAAGGCAAAGCAGGGTTTTTAATCAATTAAACCCCCCGAAAACAATCAACAAAATTTTGGACGGGGGGAAATTAAAAATCAAATTAAAAATCATTAGAGGGGTTTTATAATTACAAACCCCAGAACCTTTCAAGGTATAGTGAACAAAAATTTTTAAAGGGCCCCCTCCAACATGACCCCTCCAGAAAACATTGAGGGTTTTGAGATTTTTAAACAAACATTGATGCCTCTGCCGGGGGGTGGGTCGAGGGGGCACCTTGGGGGCGTGGTCGCTTTCCTTTCCCTTTCCATCCCAAAGGTTGGGGGGAGGCCGGGGGGGTTTCCCTTGGGTTTCGCCCCTTGGAGCAAGCCGAAAGTTTTTTCAGTGGGTTTTTAAAACCCCGTTCAACCCTGTTCTAAGGAGAGTGACCCCTAATCATTTTTTGTTTCCCTTTTTTGGGAAAAAGCATCAATCACCAAACCCCCCCCCAGGGGGGGGCTTTTTGGGAACAGATTTTTATGTTTTTGGAGGGGCTTCCCAAATTGGTAATTTAAAAGGAAAAAAAAATCAAAAGTCTTTTCATCATTTTTTTTAATTTAAACTATCAGATAGTTTGTTAAAAATGCCCTTTTACTGCTAAACATCCTTTTTCGAAAATATCAGTATCTCTCCACCCCGCTTTCCCTTTGGGGGCAGATGCATTTTCCTTTTAGAAGCAAGAAATTCCCAAAGGGCTTCCTCCCCCCCCCCGTTTTAAAAGAGGAAGCTTTTGGGATTTTACCATTCAACTAAAAGCTTTCCTACATACATGCAAATTAAAACTTGTCTCTTAGCAACCCCAATTAACCAATCACTTAGTGATAAAATAGTAGTTTATTAAAAAGTTCTTATTGGGAATGTTTAATTTTTCTGTATTAAACTTAGATTACATGTCCGAAAAAGGAAGGTGCGGCCTGTTTCTCAGCTCTGGCTTTCCGGGGAAACAATAATTTAAAAAATACATTCGGAGGGGGGGCAATTTAAAATTTTGGGTAAGGAGGGGGAACAAAAATAGATTCCCCACCTGAAATTAAACCCTTCTGACAATGACATGGGGTAATTTCAGTATACTTTTTTTGGCAATTTATAACTGATTATAGCCAAGTGACAGGTGACGTCTTTTCTGATGCGTTATACGGGGGAGTTGCTTGGGTCCTAAAACATCCAGCTCACTGGCCCTTTGTGTTACATTTAACTCAATAGGGTTGGGTTTTTCACGGCACATTGAAAACTGTGGTCTGAATAAAATGTTAAAAAAAATCACAAAGAAACAACAAAAAAACTTTATTTACATAAACACTTCTGACACCATCCTTTTTTGATCATTATATGATCCAAAGCTAGTTTGACATAGTGCAAGAAATCTGATGGAGTCCAAAAGTGAAACCTGTAAAAAAAAAAAAAACACACACACACACTACACACACACCCACACATAGGCTATACACCAGCTGTAGGAGATGGGGCATCAGTCAGCTTTCCTGGATTGCAGATTGGCTATCCAACACCCAAGAAAGTTGGGTGAAATCCCCCACAGCAGGAATATCACCCAGATTTCCTATGTAGACCCCTATGAAGCAGTAAGGTATATAGATCTCCCAGTAGATATATAGCCCCCCCCCCATTAAGTTGGTCAATAGGTATATAGGCCACAAAGGTAAATATGTAGGTATTATGGAAAAACACTTCGGCTCTTGCTCATGAATGACTTAGTTTAAGGAAAAGAGAATGTAAAAATGAATTTTATTAAAAAAAGGTACAATGTAAATTCCTAGAATGCTCATCACATTTCATGCCACACCAGCATTTCCTCTGGAGTTTATATCAAACTCCTGGATTGATATCAACTCCAAAGGAGGTACCAGTGTGGTGTGAAACGCATCAAGATTCTAGGAACTTATGTTATACCTTTTTTTATTGTTTGATAAAATTATCTTTTACATACTCTATTCCCAAAAGAGCACAAGCCCTGGATAAAATTGGCTAGCGACAAATCTGAGTCATTATCTTTTACTTTTCTTCTCCAACTGGTCCAGACCGCCATGATGATTTCTCCTGGCCATAACTCATCCCTGCAGAATTTGGTACACAAATATCTTCGAATCCTCACTACCTGTTCCCCGCCTGTGAACAAACTGATTATTGGATGAAAAGTGGAGTTAGGGGTGAATTATGGAGTGATACTTATGGGTTGTATTTTGTGTTGGTAAAGGTTGCATGAAAAATAGTATGATGAGTGTGGCGGTAGAGGGGGTACAGGTTACAGTATACAGGTGGGGGAGGGACACAAGACCAACCCCCTTGAGATTGTGCTGTGGCTGTGGTCTGTACCTCCAGATGATACTGTGCAGTCTGAACTTCGTTCCCAGCATCTCCAGAAGATCAACTGCAGGCATGACCTTCAGGGGTGCAGGAAATGGATTTTAGTACTGTCATGTTTTTTATGTTTGTTTTTCTTTTTTTTTAGTAAAATGGGCAATGGGATGATATCAGGCAGTGTTTATGTAAATATTTATTCCAATGTCAATAATGGATATTTCTGACAGACACCTCTCCATTACTAACGCTAAGATTTGGTGTCCGTCAGTGGTGTTTTTTGTTACCCCAAGGCTGACACTTGCTCTGTCTCACTATAACCTCAGTACTAAATGCACCAGGGGCACTGGGAAAAGCTTGGTTACCATCAGAATGTAATGATCTGCTTTTGGGGAAACTGCAGGCTGGCATTTTAGTATGGGAATGAACCTATATCCATAAACCTTCCCGATCAGACAGAATCAGCCTGCAATTGTTGGTTTTACCTTGGCTGGTTATGAAAAAAAAGGAAGACCACACATCACTTTCTTTTAAGGATGAGCATTATTATCGACAAAAGTTGAAATCGGCACGGTGTTTAGGCTTATCGGAAATTTTCGATCATGCGATTGTTTAGGTGACAATCTTACAGATAATCTATTACTATCGCACCATTTTCAGCATTTCCTGTCATTTTGACGGCTAGCCAATCAGCTCCGAGGATAGAGGGGGTGAGGAGGATGTACAACGTCACCACTTTGCGGTGTATGAATCTCATTGACTGCAAAAATCACGTGACCTCGTTTTATCTATGCAACTGAATTTCCTGTTTGAGTTCATTCTCTGTCAATCACACTTCACAGCAGGACGTGTCTGTCTGCGTTTAAACCAATAGCTGTTCTAACAGCTCTGAGAGATAATCTCTTCTAATACAAGAAACCATCCACCTACCTACATCTTAGAATAGAGTTAGATTAGAGAATTTCACTTCTTATTTAGTTAGAGAAAGTTTTAAGGATATCTACTGGTGTGTGCAGCTGCAGGGTGGGAGGGGTGACAGGAGGAGAGGCATTTGAAAGGAAGATATTTTGCAGCTCAGTGTGCTCTGTGATCTTCAATTGAAAAAGCATTGTTTTTACCACTTTTTTGGCCAGCAGACCTCTGATAGGAGTTGAAATTGTCCCTGTTTTTTCAGTTCTATTGCAATCACTGCATGTCAGTGTTCCCAAAAACCGGCATAACTTATCCCTAAACTTTTAAATAGTTTTATTGAAGTCCGTGCGTCTATTTGCCGCAAAGAGCTCAGTTGTATGCAAATTGTGTTATACATATTTTATTGTAAATTGTGCCTGTTGTCAGTGGTGCGAAGGCCGCCATATTAATCCATATAAAATTTAAATACTCTTATTGCAGTCCTTGCATCTGTTTGGCGCAGAGAGCTCAGTTGTACGCATATTGTGTTATACATATTTGATAGTAAATTACACCTGTTGTCAGTGGTGCAAAGGTCGCCATATTAATCCATATAAAATTTTCAAACTCTTATTGCAGTCTGTGCGTCTGTTTGGCGCAGAGAGCTCAGTTTTACACAAATTGTTCTACACATTATTTCAGAGTAACTGCTGCCTATTGTCAGTGGTGGCAAAACCGCCATATGTAATCCATATAACTTTTTAATACTTCTATTTCACTCAGTGCGTCTCAGTTTGGTGCTAATTGTGCATTTGTACGATAGTTTGTTCAAAACTATCAATTTCTAGTCCTACTGGGCAGTTGTAAATCCAGG
>JAODAL010073502.1:0-14715 GCA_025379985.1 Phyllomedusa bahiana
TATTTGTTATGGTTCTTTGGGGATAGGGTAAAAGTAAAATTTTAAGTTTGGGGGTTTTGAACCAAATTTTTTCACAAGATCTGTCGAATCATATTGAACCGAGCAGGGACCTATTCGAGCAACGCTGTTTGTAAAAAAAAAAATTCTGCCACAAGCAGAATCTTAGATTCACAACAATAAAATAAAATAAAAGTTTAAGACGTGCAATACATGTTTCTTGTGCCTCTACATGCATATTTCTTTAGAAATGTAAAAAAGTCAATTAAAAATGAGACATATTTAAAATTTAACACAATTAAAACAGAGATTATACCTTCAAAAATTAGTTTACTTACACGCCCACGCACACAACCTGAAGAATATAGTAGTTAAAGGGGTTGTCTCACTACAATAATTCATCTTGTTTTTGTAAGATCTTTAACATAAAAATAAATCTTTGTGGTGAGACAACCCCTTAAAACTTCACAAGCAATAATTCACAGGCATGAACATCTTCATGTAGTTTAGCAAAATACAAAATATTTGTTTTTTTAAAAGATTGTCTCTAGTAGTTTCTTTGTCCACAAAATATCTTCCAAAAATACAGTGTTGTGCAAAGTTTCCAAATATCTCATATATCTTCAACCACAGGACACAATTCTTCATAAGAACATCAAAACAGCAGGAATGTTAAGTTTGCTTTTAAGATAAAAGTCTGGGAAAAGAGAAGCAGTGTTAATACAAAAGGGATTAAACAAAAGTGCTGTCTACAAAACTAGTGATTTAATGATTTATCAACACAACCGCCTTCATGCAAAATTGCACAAAACGGTTCAATATTCAAGCAGTTAAAAGTTAAAAAACAAACAAAAAATAATTTCCAAAAAACAGTAAAATGTAAGGAGTTTATAAATACCACAGTCACTGAAAGGGGTTTCCCATCTGGCTGTTTCACAGAGCCTGGTCTTTACAGCCAGCTTGATGCTCACATTTCCTTTATGTGCTGTGGGTGGTTCTGTAGCATTGATGGACTTTTCATCTCTGCTCTTCCTAGCTGAGCCTGTTAAAGGGATGGTGGTGATGGAGGGGTTTTAAGAGCAGGATAAAAGGCTAAAGAGCTTTAAAGGATTAAAGTTTGTAAGTAAGAAAGATAAACAAGCTCTTATGCTAGTGATAAGCCTCTGCTAGAGCAGATAGAGGTGGTTGGCAGCTAGGAAATCTTCTGTAAACAAGCAGGAGATAAGAACTGCTCTAACTGAATGAATTAAAATCAGAACAACAATATATTTATGCAATAGTATTTATTTACCTTTGCCTACATGCCTGAAGCTAATCAATGTGATGGGGATACCCTTTTAACACAGAGCCTTAAATTCCCTGCACTGACATAGACATGAATAGAAATGATAGGACTGTCTATAGCCAGCGCTATGAAGAACTTGAGACCTCAATGCATGTTGCTTAAAAAAAGGAACTGAAAAGTAAAACAGAATATTGTAAGCTTCTAATCTCCGTTATCGGTTGCTGCAGAACTTAAAATTGAAGGGTGTTCTCACAACACCACTCCCTTGTAAGAGGCCTTACGACGGTTGTGGCCATCCTCCCTGTTAATTTCTATGGGAGTTCAAAATTTAGCAAAGCGCACTCATAAAGATATATTTGGAATTCCCATAGAATGGTGAAAATTACACCAAGGGCTTCTCTTCTCATTCTGTAACACAGTCAGCAGACCTGTTAGAAGGAAGTAGCTTTGTGGGAATACCCCTTTAATTTTTTAGGCTATGCAGTGGATTTGGCACTCTTTATTAGAAAAATGGAACTCTGAGTACTATGAAATTAGACTGATGCGTTCATTTTATTATGCCAACTGCCTCTGCCAAAAAAAATATAACATACCACCCTGCTTCTTAGACACTCCTCCTTTATAGGGCTTTCTTGTCACCATATTCATGGATTTCTATCATTGTCAAGCCTGAAAAAAGGACATTCATGTCTGAAACATTGCTGCTCTATGGATATGTATTTTTTTATGACATGAAAAATGGAAAAAAATTATGAAGAACCACTTACTATTGATTGGAAGTGCTGACCAATCCTGTTTCTTGTGCATATTGATGGTATGTGAGTGGACCATCCCCAGTTTGGCAATCTGGTTCATCCCTTCACAATAAATGGCCTATCTATACATCCAGTCTTTGAGTTCTGCCCAAAAATATACTGTACATGGGTCTAACCACTAGCACATTGGGGATATAAGGGCTGAAAAAGGAGAGGTAGAAAAATTCAAACCAATCCGTAGGCATTTTAAAATGTATCACAGTAACAACTCCAAACAGTTAAAAGTAAGACTAATCGATCACATTGATTTGAGTATGCGAGGTGGTGTTCTAATGAAGAGGCTATTACAACGTGAGAGCACATGCATCCTGAGACCGAAAACAATTAAATGAGCCTGTTAGTTTTTCTTCACTCCTCTGATTGTTAATGCCATTGAGGCTATTTTATACATGATGTTGTAGTTATAGTTACAATGGTTTTATACACCTGATGCTCACAGCGGCCATCAGGTGGTCACCACAATCACAGAGACCATTTCTCCCAGTCTCCCAGCCATAGAACTTTGCTCCACTCCGGTACTCTCCCAGGTGGTAGACTTTCTTTCCTCCTGCACGTTGTCTCCTTCCCTCTGCATGCCTCAGGCCCAAACAGAGGGATGAGACAAGTGGTCTCTGAGAGAGAGGTAATAAGTATGGTAATAGAGAATAAGTAGAGAAATGAACGTGAGCCTGATGCAGTAGGGTCAATAGATCTTAGAGCAAGAGTCAGGGAATGTGAATGTCGAAAGTATTTGGAGCAAGCAGCTACAGACTGAAACTGTGACTTTAAAGTAATTGATCAGAACAACCAGCCCACAACTGTTGTAACCAAGTCTTGTGTCTCATTCAGAATCCCCACATTTTTTGAACTTGTGCGCAATCAAGTCACATTATTATCACCACTTCCTACTTTTACTGCACCTCTGCTAATAAAGTTGCATCAGCAGCAAAAGGCTTCAATTTTCAAGGCAGTACCGGAAATGGACTTCTGCTTATTGGAAAAGTTTTCAGCTTCTTGGAACAGATGGACGTGGATGTGTTAGGCAAGAAACATCAGACAACATCCTGAATCAGAAAATACCCTGCAACTAATGCTGGAAGAACACAAGCTGGTGGTGGCAGTGTTATGGCCTGGGAAATATTTTCTAACATTCTCATAACCCACTCATCCCCATAGAAGGCACTCTCAACCAATTTAGGTATGAATGCCTCCTTGCAGATCATGTACACAGATGGGATACTTAGCAAGACAATGTAACATGTCCCCCTTCTAGATGCTAAAAAAATTATATTTGTTAGAAGAGCATGACCAAGATTTTCAAGTATCCCTCTAATTCCCCAAACTTTAACTCAAATTCAGAATTTGTGGGACCACCTCAATTGTTGTGTTTGCTTTATGGATCCTCCCCCATGACCTCTCTAGCAGCTACACTACACTTCACTACAGCAGCTACTGTGCACTACAGTCATCATGGCTCCAGATACCCATGACAACTTACCAGGATATTGTCACTCCTAGCCCGTCTAGCTACTGTCCATGCTGCACTCTGTGGTAACTCTGGTTATTAGTTAATGGTCATATTCATGTGACTTTGTATGTGTTCCTTATATCCACCAAGCATAAATACCTCTAGCAAATTTTTTTCCTGGTTTCTGTATTGCAAACAGGTTTTGTGTGTGCTTTTCCTTTGCCATCTTCTTTGGAATGGCAATTATTACTAGGCCGTTCACCTAATCATCAGAAACCTATTGGGGTTATTTACCATAAGAACAGCACAGTTTTACTCCTTTTTATATTATTGAGACACCGCCCCCATATCAAGGCTCAGTCCAAACGTGTTAGGTTTAATGCCATTCATGTGGTTTATTCAATATTGGTTTGTTTCCTATGTTATGACGTGACATGTTACTTTATTTATGAAATGTTGTTATACTATAGATATTTTTCAATTATTTATCTTTATTATGTCAGTGTAGAAATGTATTTATATTATGTACACAGTAAATATAACCTGGGATAACGCCCTCTTCTGTTGGGACTTATTTGTAATTGTGTGTTGTGCATTATTAATATACCCTGTGTAAGGCCGTGACTGGTAAGGTGGTGAATGTTGTGCCCAATCCACCAAAATTCGTTATGTATACATGGTACAGGGCTTCATGCATAGTCCAGGACTTGGTTTCTGTCCACAGGCCTAATTAGCAGGAGCAGCTGTGCTGAGGGGTTAATACTCATAGCTGAACTCTAGTCTGGCACTCTGGCAGGGTGGATTCTCACAAGCTGTCTGCTTACGAACTGCTATTGCAATATTTAAATGCCAGAGAGGGATATGTGTAAGTGCAGATAGTGCTTGGACAAGCATGATTTTGTTTATCCTTTGTTTTGTTTTCTATTGCTTTTGTTACCAATAAAAACCGGAAAAGTATCGTGCTTGTACCTGAGAAGGCTGTCTGTGTCTCTGTGCTGTTGGACTATGCATGACCACTGAGCTGACCCCCTTACATTTGGTGGAGGATGCGGACACATTCTTAAAGACAGTACTCTCAAACAGACAGAGACCTAACTAACTGGAAAGTATAGAGGAGCTTCTATAGCAGCTGGTGCAGACCAACTTTAACTTCCAATAAATCTTTGCTACATATCAAGAGGCGAATACTCTACAGCTATGGGTGCATGAGGAGGCTATAAAGGCCCAGAGTGAAGGTCTGCTGGCAAAGGTTTACCAAACAATAGCTAAATAACAGCAACAGGGGAACTAGTCTCTTTAGCAGCAATTACAAACCTTGGCAGAGATACATGGGGCATCTCAGGGGCTGCAGCCAGCACTCCATTAGCCTGTGCAAAGAGTGCTGAAAAAGATGGCCATAGAGGACGACATTGAAGCATATCTGGGTACCTTTGAGAGGATCTTTGAAAGAGAGCCGCTACTTCAAGACCAGTGGGTGGATTTCGAACTGAGGGTCCAAGATGCCAAGGTATATGTGGAGCTCAAGGGAGAGATCCTGGCCAATCTAGGGGTTACTTTGGCCATGAGAACACAGTGAGTCTACACCTGGGAGTATGACCTGGACAAACCCACAGATATATGACCTCTTTCAGAGGAGCTCATGCCAGACCAAATTGTGGAATGGGTTGTGTGTGACAATTTTGTCCATGCCCTAGCGGTAAGGATACTTTGCTGCCTGGTCTACACAGATCCAAAAAGCGTGGATGAGCTAGTGTCTATCATGAAGAGATTTACCACCACTGAGGAGTTCCTGCAGGACATGCATATCCCTGGGAACCAGAGAAGACCCTCAGACCAATCCACATAGCACGGTGGGGAGGAGAAAGATGCATTATCTTCTGAAGTGACACCTCAGTGCACCCAAGTCTGCGGAAAAGGTCTTAGCAGTAAATCCTGTACCACAATTTGTCTTGTTACAGGTTATCCAATTGGTCATAGAGAGAAAGCAGTGAAGCTGTATGCCATTCTTGATGATCAAAGCAACAGATCCCTCATTAACTTGCACTTTTTGATATCTTCAAGATTGAAAGTCACATATCCTCATATTCACTCAAGACTTTCTCAGGTGTCAGCGAAGAGACAGGGAGAAGAGCTGCTGGCTGTCAAATTGAATCAATAAATGGAGAGCTATCCCTACCCCTGCCTACCTTGACTGGATGCAATCAAATCTCCAACAACAGGGATGAGATTCCTACACCTGAAGCAGCATTGCATCATGGTCATCTGAAAACCATAGCACATTACATCCCTGCACTAGATCCTGAAGCTCAGATAATACTAATATGCCAATAGCTGTTGTTTATAGTTAGGTTCAGGTTTGCTACAGACAGAATAGCCTCACATGTATATGTCTGCACATCCTCCATCCTGTATTGTATCTTATGCACATTTAAATATGCCTGCATTGTCTTGTGTATACTTCATGCTTGCATGCTGTTACATCACAGAAGGTGTATGTTTTGTATGTTCCACAGTTTACACTATCCTATGCAATAGAGTTGAAATACAGACATCACTCCTTGCTGGGAAAGAGTTTAGCTGCCTGTCATCTTATGCTCTGCACACATAGGGAGGACAGAACACTGGCCATGAGAACATCATGACCAAGCAGCACTAGCATGAACTATTGTATAGGAATTAGTAGTACAACAACTCCTAGCTGCTATTGTGGCCAGTTGCAGCATTTCCTATGTCCCCTTGGCAGGTAAATATATTTTCAAATTCTGCATGTACTTCCATCTAGCCACATGATGGACCACATATTCTGTCTGGAGCTCATTGTTGGCCCCTGCAGAGTAAATCGCTTTATTTAAAGTTAAAACTACATATTGCTGGTAGCTGATGGTACTTGGCCAGAAATGCTAATTGAAAACTGCATGTGTCCAAATAATAATAGAGCAGTAATTATTTCTGAAGGAAGGACATAAATATTCAAATATTACATTTACAAAATTGCTAATTTTATATTTTATGGCTAACCATGCACAAATAGGAGCTATTAAGCATAAACAAATGTTAACATTGGCAATGCGCAGTAACTTTAAAGTAGAATGTTTATTGTCTTTCAAATATTCCTACTTGCACATTTTTAATCCCTTATATACACATATTGAGTCAAAAAATTGCTGCTAAAGAGTATATATTACAATACACCTCTTTTAAACACCTGTATGATTTTTGGTGCCCAGGTGCCATTTCTTTGCACACAAAAGCAGTGTGGAATGCGCCTGAATCTATGAACCTGTTCTACTGTGGGTCATATATTTAGCGCTTTCTAGCTATTAAGTGACACTTCTGGCTCAGGTAAACCACTTCTAAAGTGCTCTACCTGTCCCAGCAGTAAAGCGCCTGGATTTGTCGTACTAAAGCTGTAAATGTGTAGCTTCGTACGGTTGTAGTACGACACACCTCCAGCACGTTCCCCGATCTCAGGCGCATTACAAAGTGCCGTGGGTGCTCTGTAATGCGTCTGATATTGGAGGACGCCTGGTTAAAAATATAGCAAACGGACTTCTTGCACAGCCCCGTTCATACATGTCCCCCCTCATTTTGACATTTGCACTTTAAAGATGGTTGGGCAGCAAAAAAAAAATTCTATTTAGGGAAACTGTCTGCAATTTTTTTTTTTTAACTTATTAAATCAAGATCCATATTCTTTCTTCTTTGCCGTTTTTATTTTCTGATTGTAGATTTCTCATTTTAGTTGTCTATATATGATTGTGGGGACAGCATTCTCGCCTGCACTGTTTTAACAGCATTTAGAGAGATGCCT
The DNA here is from genome assembly GCA_025379985.1 of Phyllomedusa bahiana. Taxonomy (NCBI): domain Eukaryota; kingdom Metazoa; phylum Chordata; class Amphibia; order Anura; family Hylidae; genus Phyllomedusa; species Phyllomedusa bahiana. Next base: position 7,356 of record JAODAL010073502.1, read on the forward strand.
TGCAGCAGCTTCATGCACATGGGAGTCTGTAAACTGGATCAGTCCCATTGACTTCTACAGGAGAGTTTTCTAGTCATGCTCTGTGACCTGGGATGCTTTCTCTCTGGAGGATAAGTCAGTGCGCATGTCTTTTGCTATGCCCTTTCCAGCACTAGACTAGTTCCGCATACTGTGCAGACTCTAACTTCTGTTTTCAAGGTGTCCGCCGTGCTTTTGTATGGAATTTGTGTCTCTGCACATATTTTCGGCCGCATGCCACCTCATTTTGTGAACGTTTATGCATCAATAAATGAGTGATTTTGCTTTAAACTTTTTTCCATCCTGATAACGCTGTCCCAGCATATTTTCTTTGACGACCTGGGAAGAAGTTAGTGTGCAGGGAAGGGGAGAGGGGGAGCTTTGACTAGCTACTATTGTGACTGGTGGTTCCTGTGTTAGCTATACACATTGGTATCACCTTTCAGTGTTACCCTGCTTCTACTGATAAAAGCAGACTTCTAACAGGAAGTATCAGACTATTATTAGGTCTAGTGGCCAAAGTGAAAACTGTAGTACCTAAGAATTATTAAAAAATATTGAAAGTGATATTGAAAATAAAATTGAAAAAATCTTAAAAAATGTGTTTAACATAAAAACATGACCTAAACAATAAGTAATTTTTTGATGATACATTCCATTTAATATATCTCCCAAAATTAGACAGGAAGCTGAGCAGTTCTGTGTGTCCCCACACACAGGAAACAGGTCTGTTTCAAGCACGGAGGATCAGACGACCAAAGGAGTGTGTTTTTTTTAGGGGAGTATCTGAAGCCACTGGTCTGTGGTCCTGCCTCCTCTCAACATGATGGAGGAAAGGGGACATGTATTGAGAATGATAAGGAGGGAAGAAAATAGACAAAGAACAACAAAGGGTTGTTTTTTTCATAATAAATAAAACATCTGCTCCTTACAGTAACTCACAAAAGTGAGTACACTCCTCACATTTTGGTAAATATTGTATTATATCTTTCATGGGACAGCTTTGATGGTATGACACTTATTGGTAATACATTTACAATGTAATGTTGATGGTATTACATTTACAATGTAATGTAGTGAGTGTACAGCTTGTATAACACACATACATCACTTTCTAAACGGCTGGCAACAAAAGGAGTACACCACTAAGGGAAAATTGACAAATTGTGTCCAATTAGGCATTTTCCCTCAATGGTGTCATGTGACTCATTAGTGTTATAAGGTCTTAGATGTGAATTGGGAGCAGGTGTGCTAAATTTGGTGTTATCGCTCTCACACTCTCTCATACTGGTCACTGGAAGTTCAACATGGCATCTCATGGCAAAGAACTGAGGATCTAAAAAATATATATATTTCTCAACATAAAGATTACCTAAGCTGTACGAAGATTGTGAACACCCTGAAACTGAGTTGCAGCACGGTGGCCAAGACCATACAGCAATTTCCACTCAGAACAGGCCTTGCCATAGTCGACCAAAGACATTGTGTGCATATGCTCAGCTTCATATCCAGAGATTGTTTTTTTTTTTTTTTTTTTTTAAATAGACATATGAGTGCTGCCATCATTGCTGCAGGAGTTAGATGGGAAGGGAAGATCTCTCCTTAGGAGAGCACCGAACGAACGGCTTGTAGAGTTTTTTGTTTTGCCTTTTTCGCCCTTTATTTAGCATCTGCATATCACAAGGCATTATGGGAAAGGGGCTGAGAAACCCACCGCGCCCTCTGTTGGTTGTAACAAATCCTCAATTTGCTTTTGACCCACCGAGTCTTGAGAAAGCAAAAAGGATTTTTTAGCCAAGCCAATTACTCTCATCTACAGACAACGCTGTTTCGGGATTTTTGTCCCTCTTCAGTGCAGAGTAGAGAAGATACTGGCTGGCTGTGGTGGGAGGTATCGGTACTCAGGAAGGAAGATCTCTCCTTAGGGAGAGCACCGAACGAACGGCTTGTGAGTTTTTGTTTTGCTTTCGGCCCTCTACTTAGCATCTGCATAACACAAGGCATTATGGGAAAGGGGCTGAGAAGCCCACAGCGCCCTCTTTGGTTGTAACAAATCCTCAATTTGCTTTTGACCCACCGAGTCTTGAGAAAGCAAAAGGATTTTTTAGCCAAAGCCATATCTCTCATCTACAGACAACGCTGTTTCGGGATTTTTGTCCCTCTTCAGTGCAGATAGAGAAGATACTGGCTGCCCCCACACAGCCAGCAGTATCTTCTCTACTCTGCACTGAAGAGGGACAAAAATCCCGAACAGCGTTGTCTGTAATGAGAGATACGGGCTTGCTAAAAAATCTTTTGCTTTCTCAAGACTCATGGGGCAAAAGCAAATTGAAGGATTTGTTACAACCAACAGAGGGCGCTGTGGCTTCTCAGCCCCTTTCCCATAATGCCTTGTGATATGCAGATGCTAAGTAGAGGGCGAAAAGGCAAAACAAAAACTCTACAATCCGTTTGTTCGTTGCTCTCCCTAAGGAGAGATCTTCCCTTCCTGAGCTACCCGATGCCTCCCACCACAGCCAGCCAGTATCTTCTCTACTCTGCACTGAAGAGGGACTAAAATTCCGACACAGCGTTGTCTTTAGATGAGAGATACTGGCTTGGCTAAAAAATCCTTTTTGCTTTCTCAAGACTCGGTGGGTCAAAAGCAAATTGAGGATTTGTTACAACCAACAGAGGGCGCTGTGGGCTTCTCAGCCCCTTTCCCATAATGCCTGGAGATAGATGGGTAAAGGGTCAACTTCTCAGTACATGGACCATACACTGCACACTGCATCAAATTGGGCTGCAAGGCTGTCATCCCAGAAGGAAACCTCTTCTAAATATGAAACACAAGAAAGCATGCAGTTTCCTGAAGGCAAGCAGACTAAGGACATAGATTGCTGGAACTATGCCCTATGGTCTGATGAGAACAAGTCACGTATGTGAGGTGTACAAAGACAAGTGTGTCTTGCCTACAGTTATGCATGGTGGTGGGAGTGTCATGGTTTGGGGCTGCATGAGTGCTGCTGGGTGTGGGGAGTTATAGCTCATTGAGACAGACAAGAATGCCAACATGTACTGTGACATATTGTAGCAGAGTACGATCCTCTCCCTTCTGGGCTGCAGGGAAGTATTCCCACATGTTATCATCCCTAAACACACCTGTAAGATGACCACTGCCTTGCTAAATAAAATGAGGATAAAGGTGCTGGACTGACAAAACATGTTTCCAGACCTAAACTCTATTGAGTATCCTTGGGGCATTCTCAAATGGAAGGTGGAAGAGTGCAAGGTCTCTTACATCCACTAGCTCCATAATGTTGTCATGGAGGAGTGGAAGAGTATTCCAGTGGCTGCAACCTGTGAAGCTGGAAGCTGCAGTGAACTCCATGCCCAAGAGAGTTAAAGGGGTATTATCGCTACAAAGATCATCTCAGATTATGGGGACAGTAAAAATAAGCACTTTTGTAATTGGTTTGCATTACCTCTGTCACTTGGTTTAGCAGATATGAGCTTTTCTGTAGATCTGTGTTCTATTTCTGCTGTTGCTGGTCGGACACGCCCCCTGGACGTTTCCTGCCCTCCCAGGACACGCCCCCTGCACTGTGATTGACTGGCTGACATTTAATTCAGCCTGTTGGGATAGGCCCCCAGACAGGAAACTCCCCAGCCATCCCCCCTGCACTGTGATTGGCTGCCTGCACACTCTGTGTTTTCTCCCCTCTGAGCTGTTAAAATCGATAGTGAAACCAAAGTCTGCTGGCTCTATACACATCTCCCAGTTCTAGGGTGAATGATCTGGGCAATGACTGCCTGTTTAAGTAACAGATCCCCTTATATAACACAGTATTATAGAGTCTCCAAGGGGAGAGGAGGAGGGGAGGGCAGTGTGTATTCCTCCATATAAAACAGTAACACAGACTGCAGCCTGGTAACAGAGGGGAAGAGGGGGGCAGTGTACACTCCTCACATGTCTCATCAGTTCAGGCTGTGTGTATAACAGCTTATAGCCCAGCAAGGAGCTTGTGGAGTAAGCCTGAAGCTCTGTAGACATAAGAAGCATGCAGGAGGCTGCAGATCTGTTCTGACCAGACACCCTTCTGCTTCTACTGTCTAACTCAGAATGATGATGTCACAGGTCTTCAGTGAGGAGAGACACAACTTCTAACAGAAGAGACTCGCCCGTGGATTTCAATTTCAAGCTCAGAGAATTAGCTGAAGAGCACGAACAGTTCAAATGATAAAACTCCTTTAAGGCAGTACTGGAAACTAATGGTGGGTGCACACAAAATATTGACACAATTTGTCCAATTACACTTAGTGGTGTACTCACTTTTGTTGCAGGAAACAGAGTAAAAATGAAGCCCACCCCCATTTTCCTGCTCCAAGTCTAGTGCACCCACGCAGGAACCTATAAAACCTTAACCCTCACACTCTCTACCAAATCCTCATTCGATAACCCAGATGCAGCCACCACTTTCTACAACAATACAATCGCCTCCACTCTTGACTCAGTCGCCCCTCTCACACACCACAGAACCCGGAAAAATCATCAGACACCCCTAGCACACATACTCCACTAAACACCAGAGGTGAGCTTCCAGAATTATTGAATGCTTCTGGAAGAAATCTCGCTCCGCCGATGACTTCATCTCATACAAACAATCATTACATACATTTAAGTCTGTATTCACCACAGCCAAACATGATTACTTCACCACGGTCATATCCTCCCTATATAACAACCCCAGACAACTTTTTTATACCTTTAAGTCTCTTCTCCATCCACCAGCACCTCCTCCCTCATCTCTCCTATTAGCAGATGATTTCACCACTCACATCCTATATAAGGGCAACCTCATCAGACAAAGCTTCACCCCACAGCTCCCTCCACCTACCTCTACTATGGCACAGTCCCCACAGCTCACCTCTACATCTGCACATCACTATTCCCCCTTAACATACTTCTCTACAGTCACTTATGACAAGCTTTCCTCTCTGCTGTCCAAATCCAACCTCACTACCTGTTACATTGACCCACTCCTATCCCACCTCATCCCAGAACTTAGTGCTGTTATCATCTCAGCTCTCACCCATCTTTTCACCCTATAATTAGCTTCTGGTGTCTTCCTTTCCTCTTATAAGCTATCATCACACCCATCCTAAAGAAACCATCTCTTGACCACTTTTCTCTGTCCAACTATCGCCCCATCTCACATCTCCCACTGCAATCGGGCGTCCAACCCCAACACTCTACTGAAACTGCTCTAACCAAAGTCACCAATGACCTAGTAACTGCTAAAGCCTCACACCACTACTCTGTGCTTCTCCTCCTAGACCTGCCCTCTGCCTTTGGCACTGTCGACCATTCCCTCCTGCTACAAATCCTCTCCTCCCTCGGCATCATGGACTGGGCCCTTTCCTGGATTGCCTCATACCTCTCTGATCGGACATTCAGCATCTCTCAGTCCTGCACCACTTTCTCCTCCCACTCTCTCTCCGTTGGTGTCTCATAGGGGTCAGTTATGGGCCCTCTACTCTTCTCTATCTATACTCTAAGTCTGGGATAGCTAGTAGCATCACATGGCTTTCAATATCACCTATATGCTGATGACACCCAACTCTACATTTCCGGCCCAGATGTTAACTGTCTGCTCTCCCAGATCCCAGACTGTCTACTGTCCATATCCTTCTTCTTTTTTTCCCGTCCCCTAAAACTAAACGTGGAGAAAACTGAATTCATCATCTTTCCACCATCCCACTCTATCACCTCTCTGAGTCGCTCTATCACAGTCAATGGCTCCAAACTCTCACCCACTGCCTTGGGATAATCTTTGACTCTTCTCTGTCCATCAAACCTCACATTCAAACCCTTACCTCTGCCTGCTGCCTCCACCTAAAAATATCTCCCGAACCCGCTCATTCCTTACCTTTGATACTACAAAAATGCTAGTCCACATCCTGGTGATCTCCCACCTAGACTATTACAACATCCTTCTCTGTGGCTTTCTGTCTAGCACTCTTAGGCCTCGTTCACACGGCTTATTTCAGAACGTATTTACAACGGATTGCCGATCGTAAATACGTTCTGAAATCAGTTGAAAATCAGTTGCAAATAAGTGCCACTAAGTGTGGCACGTATTTGTAACTGATTTCCCGACGGATTCACCATCTCCATTCATTGTAGGTGGTGAATCCGTCCGTAAATAATTGACATGTGAATTGTTTTTCCGTCCGGATTGCCGTCGTCAATCCGCGGCGGCAATCCGGAATGGAACTACGCGTCGTGTGAATGACGAGCCGTATTTTCTATTGAAATCAATAGAAAATAGGCTGTGACTTATTTCGGACTGATTTGCCGACGGATTGACGATCGTCAATCCGTCGGCAAATACGCGGCGAAATAAGCCGTGTGAACGAGGCCTAACTCTTCTCCAAACCATTCTTAACTCTGCTGCCCATCCGATTCACCTCTCTCCTCGCTACTCCTCCTCCTCTCCCCTCTGCCAATCCCTGCCTTGGCTACCAGTGCCCAGTGCTTCCCGTTCAAGTTAATAACCCTAAGGGGCCATTCACACGGCTTATTTCGCAGGGGATTGGCGCCGTACTGTGCGCCGGATTTGCGCTGCAGTACAGCGCCAATCCGTCGCAGTAATTACGGTAATCCACAGTTCTCATAGAGAACTGTGGATTCCGTCGCTCATCCCCGCTCAGCGAATCCGCCGGGCAGGGAGAAAGTCACTTGCACATGATCCAGGCGCAATACGCAATACTGTTGATAACTCAAGTGAATGGGACTGGCTGGGGGACGCGCTGAACAACCTGTACCTCTAAAACACATGGTGTATTGCGGCGCGTACAGCTCGCGCCCCAAAATGCTGTGTGAACATATCCAATTAGTGTGCTATGTCCATACATCAGTTATCTCTAAAAATGGCGGTATTGAGGGAATAAATAATGAGTTTCATTTCCCTGTTATCATCTTCCATGCTCCAGTGAATAATGGATAAAAATGTAAAATATATAAAAAAAAAATTTAAATTTCACCTTCGCTTTAATTTCTGTGAAACACCTACTGGGATTACAAACTTCCTAAATGAATACAGGTCTCTCAAAAGAACGTCAGAACTGGACTGGTCCCTAAAACACTCTATCTTGAAAATGTTCTAGAAAATGTGAAGAATTACTACTAAATTTCTAAGCCCCCTAATGTCATAAAAATAAAAATACATAAAAAAAATTATACCAAACTGTCACGAGCGGCACCGCAGACCGTTTCCCGGGCTGCGGGCGCGCTCTCTCCCCGACCCCCCCTCTTGGGCCGCGGGCGAGTGGCGGCACGGTCCGTGGCCCGGTCCGTGTG
>JAODAL010073503.1:0-14715 GCA_025379985.1 Phyllomedusa bahiana
TTGGGGGTCATGCAGGTTTTGGGGGTCATGCGGGCCCAGGGAAGGGGATAGTCAATGTCCGTAAACTAAAATGGGGTTTAAAGACTCCTTTTTTCCCGGCACTTTTTAAATGGGGGTCATGCAGGTTTTTGGGGGTCTCTGGGCCCAGGACGGTAATCAATTTCCCGTAAACTTAAAAAGGTGGGTTAAAAACCCTTTTTTCCGGCACTTTTTAAATGTGGGGGCATGCAGGTTTGGGGCTCATCTGTGGCCCAGGGCAGGTATAGTCAATGTCCCTGAAACAAAATGGGGTTGAAAGACTCCTTTTTTCCGCACTTTTTAAATGTGGGGGGCATGCAGGTTTGGGGGTCATCGTGGCCCCGGACAGGTATAGTCAATTTCCAGTAAAATAAAAGGGGTTAAAAACTCCTTTTTTTTTTCCGGGACTTAAAAAAAGGGGGGTCATGCAGGTTGGGGGTCATGCTGTGGGCCCCGGGCAGGTAAGTCCATGTCCAGTAAAAAAAAAGGGGGGTTGAAAGACTCCTTTTTTTTTCCCCCTTTTTTAAATGGGGGGCGCAGGTTGGGGCTCATCTTTGGGCCCCGGACAGGTATAGTCAATGTCCAGTTAACAAAATGGTGGTTGAAAAACTCCCTTTTTTCCCCACTTTTTTTTAAAATTTTTGGGGGCTGCAGGTTTGGCTCATGCTGGGCCCAGGACAGTTAGTCCCCAAGTCCATAAACTAAAAGGTGGTGAAAGACTTTTTTTTCCGCACTTTTTTAAAAGTGGGGGGCACAGGGTTTGGGGCCATGCGTGGCCCAGGACAGGTATGTCAATGGGGGGGGCCGTGAAACTAAAATGGTGGGTTAAAGACTCCTTTTTTTTGGCACTTTTAAATGTGGGGGGGCATGCAGGGTTTGGGGGTCATCTGGCCCCGGGCAGGAAACAATGTTTCCCTAAATAAAAATGTGGTTGAAAGACTCCTTTTTCCGGCACTTTTTAAAGTGGGGGTCATCAGGTTTGGGCCATGCTGTGGCCCAGGACAGGTATAGTCAATGTCCCTTTAAAAAAAAATGGGGGTTAAAGACTCCTTTTTTCCGCACTTTTTTAAAAGGGGGGTCACAGGTTTGGGGGCCCTGCTTGGCCCAGACATAAGTCAAAGCCGGGAAACGGGGGAAAAAATTTTTACGGGGGGATAAGGGGAGGGCGGGGAAGTGAACTAAAATGGTGGTGAAAGACCCTTTTCCCCACTTTTTTAAAGTGGGGGGCATGCAGGTTTGGGGCTCATGCTGTGGCCCAGGGAAGGGATAGTCAATGCCCGTGAAAAAAAAGGTGGTTGAAAGACCCCTTTTTTTTTCCGGACTTTTAAATGTGGGGCCCTGCAGGTTTGGGGCCTGCTGGGCCCCGACAGAAGTCAAAGTCCAGTAAAATAAAAAGGGGGTTTAAAGACTCCTTTTTGCGGGACTTTTTAAAAGTGGGGGTCATGCAGGTTTGGGGCCCCATGTGCTTTTTAGGGCAGGGAATTCAATGCCATTCAAGTAACAGATGGGGCAAATCATACTGCCTTCGGCACTTTTTTAATTTGTGGTGATGCAGTTAAGGGTCAGGCTGTGGTACAAGACAGGGATAGTAAAATGGCCCTGTGACTTTTTTTTCTGTGACTTTTATAACCAAAGTGTTTTGCCAAAGGGATGAAGGACGTATCCAATTACTGTTGTGGATGTTAATTTCAGCTTCTCCACCTTTTTTGGTGTAATAATGAAGGTGTTGTTGCTCCCCCAAAGACTTTAATGGAATCGCGCATAATCGATGCCACAAACGAAAAAACCTTATCGATAGCGGCCGACTATCGACTATCGATCGATCTCGATAGCCAATGCAATCGCTCAACACTAGTCCTGAGCTCCAAAGCATCTGCACACCATGACACCAAAACCAAACTGTCAGTATTATGCTCTAATGGTGGAATCCTGTGTTAGTTACAGTCAGAACAAGATGTATTGGGACCTATGTCTCAGAAAGTTTCACATGTAACTTACCAGTCTAAACAACATTATTTAAAAAGGCTTAGTGGTGTCAACAAGGTTATTTTAGAAAATCAGAAACAGTCCTAGGTCTCTCTTATTTGACACAGATTTTCATCTAGCAACTCTTTAATAGATAGCAGTTTGATCAGTTTATTTCTAATCCTTGTTGTCACGGTCAGAGGTAGTGGATCCGCTAGACCACCGCAAGCGATGGCGTAAGCCACACCAGGGAGTAGAATCTAAGTAAAGATAGGATAGGACTGCCCGATTTTGAGATCACGTTGAAAGTCGTGGGCAGCTTAAACATCTTTTGATCAAATATGTGAACCGAGAGTCTCAAAGTTTTTTCATGTATGGAATCTAAGTAGCACCCGGTTTTCACCAGAGCCCGCCGCAAAGTTGGATGGACTTGCTGCGGCGGGAAACTACCAGGTCGCTTCCACTGGCGTGACTTGCTTGCATTGGCAGCCAAGAGTAAGCGTGGTACAGAATCGCTAGACGTAGACGAAGTCGGGGACAGGCAGTAGGTCAGGACAGGCGACAGAGGTTCGTGGTCGAGGGACGGAAGCTGGAAGGTACGGTACACGGTAAGACAGACAAGGACTCAAGGAACGCTTTCTCTATAGGCAAATGGCACTAAAGATCCGGCACAAGACTCAGGAAGGGGCAGGCTTAAATACGGGCAGCGACCGGCAATACCCAATTACCGATGCGCTGCCCCTTTAAATTTCACAGAGTCGGTGCGCGAGCGCCCTAGGGAGCGGGGAAGTGCACGCCGGGAGACTGGAGCTGCAGCAGGAGCGCGGCCGGGTAAGTAGGCAGGGACCCGGCCGGCAGGGTGAGCGTGCCCGCTGCCCGACATGTGGGCAGCGGTGCCGCTCGTGGAGGGACCACGGCTGTGCCTGCGACCCGGGACGGGGTTCGCAGGTCCACCCATGACAATTGTCTTTAGTGATTAGCAATTGTGTCAACTATCGTTATCGATTCGATAGTCGATATTGGCAATTATCATGACGATATCCGATATCATAACAAAAAAATCGCCGATGACCATTAAAGCTATGGGGAGGAACTACAACCCATTCTTACACCCAAAACGGGGCGGAAAACTGAAATTAACATCCAAAAAACAGTAAACGGATACTCTACATTTTTAGAACACAATTAGCAACAAGAGCACAGAAAAAAAAGTCACAACTATTCACTACCCCTTTTGTCAACACATGACCCTTAAACCGAAAACCCACAAATTAAAAAGCGCCAAAAAAGGCATTTTATTTGAACCTCCTTTACTTAACGGGACATTGACTACCCTTCCTGGAACGCAGCAGACCCAAAAACCTGCTGACCCACAGTTAAAAAGTGCCAGAAAAAGGAGCTTTGAACCACCATTTTAGTTGAACGGACATTGACTAACAGTCCTTACCGCAGCAGACCCTAAAACCTGCATACCCCCAATTAAAAATCCCGGGAAAAAGGGAGTCTTTGAACCACCATTTTAGTTAACGGACATTGACTATGCCTTCCGGGCCACAGCATGCCCCAAAACCTGCATGACCCCCAGTTTAAAAAAAAGTGCGGAAAAACGATCCCTTCAACCCCCATTTTATTGAACGGGACTTTTTGACTATACCTGTCCTGGACCGCAGAAACCCATTAAACCTGTCGACCCACAGTTTAAAAAAGTGCCTGAAAAAGGCAATGCCGACATTCAGGCTTTTGGTTTTTTGGGAGGGTTTTGGGTTAAAGTTTTTCTTCTGCCCCAAACCGGTAGGCAGAAGGCGGGCTGCTAGACTGGCCGCTTGGGGCGTGCAGGTCTCAAACGGTTTCAAGAGAAGGAGTAGGATGGGTCTCTGTTGGGGGTGGTGGGTACCGGGGATTGGAGGTGGTTGGGGGCCGAAGGGGAGGCCGATCCTTGATCATGACTCTGAGACAGGGCAGCTGGGGATCGCTTGGTCTGGCGGAGGAGGAGAGGCGGAGACAAAAGGGTGACAGTGGTTGGAAGCCCAGGATCGTGGGCCTTTTTTGGCCCAAGTGTTCTCTCCTTTTCAACTCATGCTTCGTGCATGGATAACATGTTGGTGGTGGTTAAACACCTAAAAATCTTCCCCAACTGAGTTTTTTAAAGGCAAAGGCGGCAAATACACGCGGGGTGTATCAAGGCTTCTAGAAAAAGGCCCAGGCTTGAGAGGCCCTGGACCTTTTCGAGGCGATAACAGGAGCGTGTTTCCCTGATTATGGCGGCAAAATTTTCTCAGCGGACTTGTCGCCGCCCTCAAACCTTTTTGAGGCGGACCGTACTGAACTCCCCCTCGCTTCCCCCTCGCCCAGTGAGAACCTCGCAACAAATTCTGCTAAAAAGACACTTTGGGAATCCGAAATTGTAAACATCACATCATCAAAACACAGTTGATTCCTCATCCAAATTTCTACTCCTAGAGCTGGGGGCACAAGCAACACACTGCCAGGGTTGCCGACCTTTTTCGGGATTTGTGGCCTGCCCGGGGCTTCCCTCCTCCCTGAGGGGAAACAGAAATTTGGGCTCAAGCAACTAAATCATCCTCTTTGGCCTCTTGATCTTTTGAAATGCCTTCTGCCCCCAACCGCATTTGTCACAAAGAGGTCCCAAAAATGGTTTTTTCCACGGGGGTACACGATTGACATTTGGGCTCCCTTTCATTCAGTTGGAGGTGCGACCATCTGAGACGACTTTTTAACGGGGAGGGCGGGGAGGAAGACTGCGATCAGCTTCATTAACCACTGAAGAACAATTGGCGACGCTGTCTTCGAATTCACAGGGCACCGACCCGCGAGACAGGCCTGGGGGTCCTGCAACCGACTATCCGCTGGCTTGCGTGTTGTCGCCACACTGGAAAGAAGCCCCTTCTCTCGTCCCTCAACATCCATTCCTACACCCCGCTTACCACCTGCATTTCGCTCCAGTTCAAAAAGATAAAATTGAAAAAGGGTTATGGAAAGTTTTTGACATCTCTTACTGAAAGACGAAAACACAGCAATTCTTAAATCCCTCAAATTTTCCTACAGCCCAAATAGGAATAGAAACAGAATTGGTTTCTTAGCGAATACCTGTGAAAATCGGCTGGGGAAGAACCTAAAAACAAAACAACATGTCTTCCCCAGCCCAAGGATTTACAACTGCCCAGTAGGACAGGAATGATAGTTTCAAAAAACTTTTCATACAAGTGCGCTATCGTGCCAAACGAGACACCGAGCGCAATAAAAAAAATCAAAATTACCGGATAGAAACGGAACAGTTCAGAAAAAATTTTTTTTCATCAAAAAGTCGTACAACTGGCTATTTGAAAAAAAAAATGGGGCCCGGGACCACGTCAAAAACTATTTAAAAGTTTTATGGTAAAAAAAGGTTGGTTTTGCACCAATGAAAACACCTGCATTTCAAAAAATTTTTGTATCCTAAAATAAGTCAAGGGGGCTCTTTGAACAAAAAAGGGCTGCCCAAAATAAAAAAAAAATTTTAAAAGTTTAAAGTAAGAAAAGGGGGGTTTTTTCACAAAGAAAACACCGCGTTACAGAAAATTTCTTTCCTAAAATAAAAACAAATTTTCCCCAAAACGGCCTCCCAAATTTAAAAAAAACTAATTTTAAAAGTTAATGGGTAAGGGGGGTTTTGCACCAATGAAAACAACACATTACTAAAAATTTCTGTATCCAATAAAGAAAAAGGTGGGTCTTTAACACAACTGGCCTCGCCAAAGTGAAAAACAGCTTTTAAAAAAATTATACGGACAAAAAAAAGGGAGTTTTGCACCAAGAAATACACCCGCCATTTCAGAAAATTTTCGGTATCCTTATAAAAGTACAAGTGGGTCTTTGAACAAAAACGGGGTGCAAAAAAAAAAAAGGACAATTTCACCTACAGCCTAGATGCTTCTTTAAAAATCTGTTAACAAAAATAAGAACGAAATTCCTTCAATTAAATTTCACAGTTTAAAAACATAATTTCGTAGAATAAAAGAAAACGTTCTCTGAGCTGAGCGATTGAGAGAAACCAGCACACCCCCGCCCAGTGAAGAACTGAAACACTGATGAGAACAGGGGAAAAACTTTTTTATGCAAAACGAGGGCATGTGATTTTTTTCCCGCCAATGAAACCATACACATCACAGTCAGACGCGCAAAACCCCTCACCCCCATCCACGAAGGCGGCCGCCAAAAAACCCCAAATCACCAAAATTTCGCATTAAAAAAAAACTGCAATTCTACCAAAATAATCGGGATCGGGAAATTTCCGATCAACCTAGAAACGTGCCTTTCAACTTTTTCGATTAAATCGCCATCCCCCAAATGTTAACATGCATTTTTCAACTTGTTTTGTGCAGTGCCCCAGAATCACATCTTTAAAGGGCTGCAATTTTTAAAGGGTTTTTCACATTGGGATTTTAACCCAAAAATTCCCGTTCCCTGCAGGAAAAGCCGCGCCACTTAGGGTCGACAGCCTGATTTGGGGGGTACGTGACGTTTTACTCCCCTTATGGGGGATGCAAACAGCCGAATGGTTTTACAGTTTTAAACCCCCGTCTACAGGGGCCCCAGGGGACCGTGGAGTGAAGAGGATACTCCCTCGTCACACACAAATGGCTGGGGAGTTTTTGTTTACCCACCGGGGGAAACCTTTCCTTGCCGTTTTGAAGAAGCCACCAAAATGCCATTGCGGACAAGCCCTTGTCACAGACCCTTGTGGATCTTTTTCTGGAACGATCGTTTGGGCACTCTGAAACATCAGGTCCCACCAGCATGGAAGGGAACGGACACAGATGCGGACACGGGGCCTTTCTTTCCTCGAATCCAGAAGGCCCGAAAGTTTTTACAATTTTATCGTGTTTTTCTTTAGCAGTGGTTTTCGATGTCCCATGGCTAGTGCAAGTGATGCCTCATCTTCCAGTGTGCAATCATCTGGGAGGCAAATCAGGGAAGTGTTGTAAGCTGGTTCCTAGTGAGCGGAGGAGGAGGAATGTGCCTGCCTTGTAAAGAGATTGGCATCGATTTGAGGCTAGGAGGAAGATAGAGGAAGAGATCAGTTGCTAGTACCCCTCGACCCAGAGGCTAGGGAAAATCAAGGCTCCATCGCTCACATGATGCATGGATGCTCCATTTCCTCCAACAAGATCCTCGTCATTAAGGCCATCAAAATGAACAACATTACTGGGTGGCCCACAAGCAAAACTCAGCACTTTCCATCCACCCACCCAACTAGGAAGAGTAAAATGCAAGAATTGTAGACCGTGCAGATTGATCAACTGGAAGACATCTGTTGCGTCTGCCTTCACGATTTCTTCAATAATGTCACGTGGACAACGTCTGCAACTGATAGCAGTAGAGTGCCAAGTAGCCGTAGCGCGCAGCAGGCATTGTGGCAAAAGCCTAATGGGTGACCTCTTGCAATCTTTATTTACCAACCTCACCAACGCATGCAATGCATGGCACCATACAACACACAGAGGAACTGGCATAAGATCAGGTGCACGACATCTGCGTCTCAATACCGTTGTTTTTGGATGAAGGATCCGGACCCAGGTCCGACTCTGGTATCCCAAAATGATGAATGTGCCCGAGCTGCTCGCCACCCATAAAGGGGTTGTCCCTGCCAGTAGCCAGCGTCATATCTGAGTGGACTTCAGCACAGCTTGAGGAGTTCATTACAGTACCAACGCATCCGTATTTCCACAGATAATGTGGATCGTTATGACTTTCAATCAAGATGAATCAGGCATTGCATCTCTGATGTTGTAGTGGCTCCAATTTCTGAGGTCACCGATTAGTGCCGGTCCCCTAGCTTCACAGTCCTCTTCCAAAAGAAATGGGGGTTTCCTCTTGAAAAACTTTTTTTAAAAGTTATCATTTCTTACTGCAATTTTTAATTCTCAGTTTCCCAAAAGTTCATTTTGCTGGTTTTGCGATGAAGGAGACTGTAAAAGACACAAAGGTTTCATGAAAAAAACGTATTCCATTTATTCACTTTATCTTTAGAATTTTTTGCATTGTCCATGGTTTTGGGGTTATGGTGCTGTGAGATACAGCTATCATCATGGTCCTTTTGGAACAGAAATGTGGATTCTAAGTGGCATTTCACCCTCACAATTTTTAGCAGTGGCTGAGAAATCATTTTTATAATTTTTTGGGTATTGCTGCTTTGAAATGCATCAATAATACAGTTCATATTATAAAAAAAATGTTGTTTCTAACAGACATTTATTCCTTCACAATTGTCAGAGTGGCTCAAGGGTCATGTTTTTGCTTTTTTGGGGGCATGTTTCTGAGAAATGCAGCTAAAACACAGGTCCTATTATAACAAATGTGGTTTCTAACAACATTTGGTTATTCACAATTTCAAGAGTGGCTCAAGGGTCATGTTTTTGAATTTTTGGTGGGGCATTATCCTGGAAATTGCACTATACTACAGGTTCCTATACTAATAAATGAGTGGTGTTCTAACAGACACTTGGTTCTTCACAATTTGTGAAAGAGTGGTCTCAAGGTGATGGTTTTGAAATTTATGGGGCATGGTGCTGTCAAAAACAGGACAAGTTAGGACACTTGTTTAATGGACCATATTGCAAAATGACTTGTTTTTGCAAGATCTTTAACAAAGCTAGCTAATCCCTGTAGTGATGACAACCCGAATTTAATACAAATTAAAAAAGAGAAACAAAGACGTTGTGGGATTCCATCTTTTTCAAAATGTGTTTTCCTAGAATTAAAACTACTAAAGAAACTTGCATTGTTTAACAAAATAGCTGATAACAAAATATTCCTCCTTTTTGAATTGTACAAGGAGGTACATAAAGACTTGAACAGATTGTAGGTTATTCATATGACATGGTTATGGAGCACATTAGGTCACCCCAAGAACAGAAGACAATTTTTCCTCCCAACACGTTGAGTAAAACCGAGTAAAAGACTGCCATAAAAAGGGCACCTGGTGGAAAACAGGAGCGTGCAACCACCAGCATCTCCAGTGAAAGCTCAATTGTCCCGCTCTCATACCGGAGGGGCCAAGCGCTCGTCATAGAGTGCAGTAATTTCTCTATCGCTACCCAGGTCTTTGTACTGTGTACTGAGAAGGCTGTGAGGCTTAGGCTCGACACTAGCCTGCTTCCCCACTCTGCTTCAGCTCGACTACTTTTTCGATGCTGCGTCATAAGTGGGCATTTTTTGCACCAGTTAAAGGATGACGGACGCCAGCCTGGGCTCTCTACCGCACCCACTGTAACTTGGGCCCCTGCTAGCCTGAAACATGCGTGTTTAATAGATTGACGGACGCTAAGAATGGCACCCTTGCTCTCACCACACTCACATTAAGTCCCGCCCTGCCAGCTGAACCTGCGTGATCCACTTTATGAGCCTCACCCTCCTTTATCAGTAATTTCCTCCCAACCCACTTGACAGTAGAATAGAGGATTTTCAGAAGGCCTCGTTGACCTAGCAGGGGAACAACTTGTTTGCGTTTGCTTCACATTCTAATGTCACCGTGGAACAATGTCACCAGTAGAATGCATGTAGCTCTAGCAGCAGCAGTAATGGAAAACGAGTTGTTTTTTAAAATAGTTTATTTCTAATTGAGAAATTTTCTGCTGATGTACCATAAGGGCACCTGTGCGGGTTTTTGGGTCAATGCGAGCAGTCCCAGGAAGTGGCTGGACCAATGTCCAGTTTAACTGAAATGGTGGTTGAAAGACTCCTTTATCCAGCACTTAATAAATCTGGGGTTCATGCCTTTTGGGGCACATGCTGGTGCCCAGGACGGTATTATAAATGGTTTCCAGTTCAACTAAAAAGGTGGTTGAAAGACTCCCTTTTTCAGGCACTTTTTTATTCTGTAGGTCATGCAGATTTAAGGGTCATGCGCTGTACAGGACAGGTAATAGTCAATGTCCAGTTTTACAACTAAAATGGTGGTTGAAAGACTCCTTTTTACAGCACTTTTTTAATCTGGGGGTCATGCAGGTTTGTGGGCTCAGCTGTGGCCCAGGACAGGTATAGTCAATGTCCAGTTCAACTAAAATGTGTGGTTCAAAGACTCCTTTTGTCGGCACTTTTAAATCTGGGGGTAGGAGACAGAGTTTAAATTTCATACCGCGGTTCCCAGGACAGATATAGTCAAATGTCCAGGTTCAACTAAAATGTGTGGTTGAAAAGACTCCTTTTTATCTGCCACTCTTTAAATCTTGGAGTCATGCATGTTTTGAAGCTCATGCTGTTGGCCCGAGGACAGGTATAGTCCAATGTCCCAGTTCAACTAAAATGGTAGGAACAAAGGACCCTATTTCTGGCACTTTTTAATCTGTGGGTCATGCAGTGTTTGAGGGTCATAAGCTGCTGTACAGGACGATGGTATTAGTCAATGTTCCATTTCAGACTAAAATGGTAGTTGAAAGACTCCTTTTTTTGTCCCGCACTCGGTTTTAAATCTGTGGTTAATGCAGGTTTGGGGCTCAGCTGTGGCCCAGGACAGGTATAGTCAAAGTCCAGTTCAACTAAAATGGTGGTTGAAAGACTCCTTTTTCTGGCACTTTTTAATCTGTTGGTCATGTAGATTTAAGGGTCATGCTGCGGTCCAGGACAAGCATAGTCAATGTTCAGTTCAACTAAAATGGAGGTTCAAAGACTCCTTTTTCCGGCACTTTTTAAATCTGTGGGTCATGCAGGTTTGGGGCTCATGCTGTGGCCCAGGACAGGTATAGTCAATGTCCAGTTCAACTAAAATGGTGGTTGAAAGACTCCTTTTTCAGGCACTTTTTAATCTGTGGGCCAGACAGGTTTAAGAGTCATGCTGTGTTCCAGGACAGGATAGACAATGTCCAGTTCAACTAAAATGATGGTTCAAATCATACTGCCTTCTGGCACTTTTTAATTTGTGGGTCATGCAGGTTTAAGGGTCATGCTGTGGTGCAAGACAGGGATAGTGAATGGTCTGTGACTTTTTTTCTGTGACTTTTATAACCTAAGTGTGTTGCCTAAGTTGTAGCATGTATCCAGTTTACTGTTGTGGATGTTAATTCCAGCTTCTCCAGCCCTGTTTGGGTGTAAGGCTATGTTCACACAGTGTATTTGCAGGGCGTAATTACGCCCCGCAATTACGCCGTGTGACCGGGGGCGGGGCGGGAGCGGGGGACTGAGCAGGGGGCTGGCACTTCGCCGGCCCATAGACTTGAATTGCCAGCGGCGCGTATACGCCGCTAGTAATTCACATGTCAATTATCCCCCCGCCCGGCGGCTTCGCTGGGCGGGTAGAGGAGACGTAATCCATAGTTCTCTATGAGAACTGTGAATTACCGTAATGAATGGGCCGTTTTCGGCCCGTAATTGGCGCACTTCGGCGCGTAATTACAGACCGAAATACGGCCCATTTTAAGCCGTGTGAACATGCCTTAAGAATGAAGGTGTTGTTACTCTGCCATAGACTTTAATGGTCATCGGCGATAATCTATTATCATCTATCAGATATCGTCATGATAATTGATGATATCAACTATCGATCCGACAATAGTTGACACAATCGCTCATCACTATTCAGTATACCTATAGCAGGTTCAGGTGTTGCGGCTAAAATACAAAAGCTTAAAGGGGTTGTCTCGCTACAATGATTGGGTTTTAATTTAAAGATCTTTAAAAAACAAGCAGCTTTGCAATATATGTTCATTACAAATGTCCTACTGATTTTGAGCTAGCCCTGTTAGTATTACTACATCAGCTCCTCAAATTTCTATAGCAGCCGACCTGTTGATCCTTATCTTACTGGCTGTCAGGTCTGAATGACTCATCACCTTTGAAGACAGGTCGGAGCAGAGAGCCCCTCCACACAGAATGCTTCTGGAGGGGGAGGAGGACTCTGGTGTCTGTGTCCATGCAGCCTGGATTAACCCTGTGTGTGCCTGCTTCCTCCTGCTCTCTACACAGATGGATGTGACAGCAGTGACCTGTCTGTTACTATAATCATGATATGTCTTTGGAACTGTGACTATACTAATACTATAGAGATCAGGCATGTGAATACTTTATGTTCTCCTGTATTAGGGACACATCCTGAGTATAGTAACACTGCCCTTGTTGTTGCTGGAGATGTGGAGTCTTGTAAGCTAAGCAGGGGATATATGAACACTTGCATCCTCTCTGCTCTGTTTTTAGCACACCACTTCACCTTCCTCTCTACACTCATAGATCAGCCCTCTCCTGCAACAGACTAGGCAGGCACCACACAGGGTGAACTCTGAGAGCAAACCCCCTCCCCCCCCCCTATAGAAGTTACATAGCTGCCTGTGTGCTGATGGGAGGGGGGAGAGGGAGCAGAAGAGACAGACAAGCTAGCACGCCCCTCAGTTCAACTTACCAGGGACACTGACAGGCTGAAAGCTCGTAATGAGACAACTCCTTTAAGTGTGCCCCTATTACAGGTGTCTGAAAGGAGATGTAGAATGATTTTATTATTCATGAAATTATTACTTGTAGCTATGAAATTATTAAGATTCATATTAATCTTTCTTTAATTTTTTACTGGACTGAATATTAACCACCAATGCTGACAATTGTTCTGCTATTATTACTTGAAATATTATCTGCTTTACCTTTGTGGGTTTTCACAGATGTATTTTATGCAAGTAATTTTTTTGTGTCAACACTTAAAGGGAATCTTTTGTCATTTTTTTAAAATAATTGAAATAATATAGTGATGCATCCTTTCTTCTTAGTCATTTTTATTTTCTGATTGTAGATTTTTTAAATTTTGTTTTCTGTTTTATTATGGGGGCAGCCATTTGCTCATTTGCTTTTAGAGGCATTTAAAAAGGCTTTACAGCAGTCCAGGGCACGAACCTATAAACAGGCAACTCCGACTTCTAGGGGAGTTTTCTAAGGTAGCTCTGTGACCTGGGAAAAATCATGTGGGGGAGGGGGAGGGGAATTTGTGAATGGTGAATCCTGAGTTATCTTACATCTTGGTGCCCCCCTTTCATGTAATTTTCCCTCTGCAAATGAGGGACTGCTGAATGTTTTCTCTTCAGAACGGAATTGTCACATTTATTAATAAGCTTGTGGGGTTTTTGGATTTTTTTTAAAAAAATTTTGATAGTAATATGAAAAAATTTAAAAAAAAAAAAATAAAATATTTAAAATGTTCAAAAAAGAATAATTTATTAGCTGTTTTTTCTGTTTTTTTTTAACAAAAAAAAAATTTCCTTTTTAAAGGCGGGGGGGCTTTTTGTGGGCCCTTGGCAACAACTTTAAGTTGTACCCCTAATTGATTTGCTATATCAAAGGTAATGGATGTTGTTCCCTTCCACGGTAAATGCCTGTTCTTTCCCCCCACTATGTGGGGATCCCAAACCTTAGACAGTTCTTACAGAAGGGAAAAAAAAGTGTTATGTAACTTACTTTATGGTAGCCATATGGGCCTTGAGTAAAGCTAACTGGGGCCCCCTCATCACAAAATTGGCTTTTTAAACACAAAGCTTTACAAAAACATTGTTTTCTTGATTTGCTGCCCTTTAGATTTTGAGCAGTTTTTATCTGCTTTTTGTTAACAACTTCCCCAGTTTACCAACCATTTCCCGGCCGGTTGGTAGGGAATGATATCACTCCCTGCTGTGTCACTACCGGGCTTGATATTTTTTTACTGACAAAATTTTTAAAGGGTTTAACCCCTTAAGCCCAACGCCTGAAAAAAGGTTAATGCCAGAACATTTTTTTAGTTTTTTCCTCCTTTCCTTTCAACAGTTGTAAATTTTTATTTTTTTAATGGGGGTTTTTAATGAGCCTCGTTTTATTCGAGAGAGTTGTAAATTTTTGGGGGGAATTGGTTAAGTTCATTAAAAATAATTGCAGTATTTTATTTATTTTTTTATTTTTTTTTACACCATTTTACATTTCCCACTTAATAACTTGTTAATTTTTCTACAGGTTTTTTGCGGTGGGGTGGTTTCCTAATTGGTATTTTATTGTGTGTGTAATTTTTTGTACAATTATTTTTTTTTAAATATTTATTTTTATTTTATTATTTTTTTTTTTTTGTTTTATATTTTTATGTTTTTTTTTTTTTTTCTTTTTTTTTTTCCATGAAGGGGAACTGTGTTTCATTTTTTTTTTTTTAACACTTATAAAATTTTTAGCATATTAAATGTAATTATAAACTGTGTCACTTTGACACAGCAGTGATTTAAAACATACAGTGGTCCCCGGTCATGGCGGGTACACAGACAGCTCTGGGGGGCCCCTCAGGTCCCCCACTGCTGACAGGTTCCCCCCAGCTCTGTCGGTGACCGGGGGTTCCGATCATCCGCAGAGCATGGGTCCCCTTTTATTTGCTGCGGGAACGCACCGCCGCAAAACAAAGGGTTTTAAGCACGGGGTTGGAGGTTTCCTCCGCCCCGGTGTCACGGGGATTTGGGGTTTAGGGCTGTGTAGTACAGCCCCCATCCCCGAACAGGGGGCGGGGCCCCCCGGAAACTCCGATGGGTGCAGCAACGTCAAAAACTGCTGAGACAAACGACCGAAATGGGCCCCCCCGGGCAAAAGCGGTGGGCGGCGTTAAGGAGTTAAAGGATTGTAGTCTCTTGCCCCGCTGTTTTTTAAACCCCTTTGGGGGAGGGCCAAAGCATAGGACAAAAAAATAGAGAAAACCCAAACTTAAAACCCCTTTATAAAAAAGAATTTTTGTCAAGTTCTGTAAAAAAAAAA
>JAODAL010073504.1:0-14714 GCA_025379985.1 Phyllomedusa bahiana
CAGCAAACGGTCAACCCAAAAATGGAGGGTAATCGCGGGAAAAACAAAAGGAATTTGGGGCATTAAAAATTTTCCCTGAAAGAAGTTTTAAATGGCAAGAAAAAATCTGTTTGTTGGGTAAGGCTAACTTTTACCCTCCCAGCTGCACAGAAAGCCTTGACCTCCCCAAAGGCTGCTTTTTGGGGGTCAAAAGGCAATTGGTAGCACGCACGACCCAACAGCTCAAAATGAATTGGCTGTTAACATCTATCCAAACCTTTTACTAAAACCAGACCCCCGACACAAACCCCCCCCAAGTTTAAAAAAGGAAAACCCTCGCCCCCTTTTTTCTAAAATAAAACAATACCATAAACACAAGAAAGTAAGTAGAAGTGGCAAAAAGAAACCCCTAACCGGGTCGTGACAAGTATATGCTCCCACTATACAAGTGTCTTGTAACTTACAAAACGCATAAGAGCCCAACATATTGGGGGGATCCCAAAACCAGATCCAGTGGTCAGGTCCGTGACCCGGAATACAGCAGTGTTTAAAAGTAGAAAAATTTTCCCCCCCTGAATAAAACCCTTACAGGAGACATTTTTTCCTGATAGGAGTTTTTCTCTTTTCTTTTTTCTCCATTCGGCCCAGACAAAGGGCATCTTCTCTGTGAGTCATTCTCTTTCTAATGAGTTTTTGTCTTCCTTTTTTTCTCCATCCGCCCCAAGAATGCAATGATGTCTTCTCCCAGCCCCAATTTGTCCCTGCAGAATTTACCACACAAAATCTTCCCCCTCCTTTTCCCAGCACCCATTATCTTTTTTAAACCTCTTACAAACCCTCCCCATAGCGCCCCAAATTTTAAATTTCCCCTTGGGGGGCCCCCAAAAAACAATATTGTACCCAAACAGTGAAAGTGACCCGAGTGATTTAGGGCCCTTTTATGCCACCATATTTAGGTACACCCCCTATAGGGGGCACCCCCCAAAAATTGACAGCAATAGATAGATGCCCTTTTTTTAGGACGGTAGACCTAAAAAAAAGAAATGAAAATCAAATAAGTGGCAGGGAAATGGTTACCCCAATAGGTAAATACACATGCGCCCAAGTAGGAAAGGGAAATATTAAGCCCCCACAAGTAGGTAGGTATATAGGTACCCTCAGAATTAGGTAAAAAGCCCCCTTCAGTAATTTTAACAGATTCATTCAGTGGGTTGATGAGGTATATAATCCCCAATTAAGTATGCCCCTCAGTGTGTATATAGGCCCCCTCAGTAGATAGGTGGGAAATACAGGCACCCTCAGTTGGTAGTTAAGTATAAAGGTCCCCACAATAGGTAGGGAGGCATATAGTCCCCAATTAGGTATTTATATAGACCTCTCAGTAGGTTATTAGATTATATAGGGTCTTCCTCACTAGGTAGGTTTATAGTGTTTCCCCCCAGTGGGTAATGTACATGGGGTCCTCCAGGGATAGGTTTTAGTATAGTAGGCACACAAGTACCCCAATAAGTAGAAGGGTATATAGGGTCCTTCCAGTCTGCAGGGACATAAGGCCCCCCCAGTAAGTAGGGGTAAATGCCCCATCCCCAATAAGTAGGTACATAGCCTTCCCCAGTAGATACCTATATAGATTGGTATAAGGGTCCCACTAGACTTAGTTAGGTACATATAGCCTCCTCCCCCTAGAAATGTAGTTGCCCAGAGTGGCAGAGGAGAGGAGAGTCATCTCAGTGGGAGCATGGCACCATGCATTCTCATACCTCTCTGGAACCAATACATGAAGATGGAGTCTGTGGGTTGAGGGCATTCCCCTGGGACACCCTGTAATGGTGATGGTCCTCTGGTGTACGGTTAACAGACATAAAGCAACACTTTTCTTTACCTCCCAGGTAAGGTGTAATAAACATAAAGAGCAGACATCTCTCAAATAAACATTCCATTGTCCAGCCACACAGCCATGCAGTAGAGGAGCAGTAGTCCCACTTTTCAATTTCCCCTTTAAAAGCCTTCCAGATTGCAGTCAAATTGGAGCTTGCCGTAGCTCCCACGTGATCTGAACTTCCCAGAACCTTTTGGGGTAGGGCCGGGCCAGAATCTGCTGGGGCTCAAGGCCATTAGTTATGTGGGACCAGAATTACCTTCTGAAGTTTCCTTGGATTCAAAGGTCCTATTTCAGACTAGGCTGCTGCTTGCTTTTTTTCAGAGCTGTTCCTCTGTCATAAGTAGAGCTTGCCCATAACCACTATGAACAACTTACAGTAAGTTTTCCTATCCTTTATAACCTTCCTACCCCCCCCTAGTTTTCCATGGGAAACCCTCCCTGCTGAGGCTGAGTGTCGTGAACTGATTTACATATCTGCTTAGCAGGGATGACTTTACACTTTTCAAACCAGCAGTGGACATAAGCTAAAAAAGTTAAAGGGGGTTTTTCCACAAAAGTAATGTTGACGTGGGAAAACCCCCAAAATAGGTATTTATTTACTTTTCTAAATATATGTGAGTACAAAAAGTGAAGACTCTGAGAGCTACAGTATTTTCAATCCCCCTTAGTTACCCAGACCACGACCCAGGAGCTGACAGGCGAGCTTTCGTTTAAACACTTCTTATCTGATGACAGGCAAAAAGAATGAGCTTTTAAGGCACTGGGTAGAAAGTGCAGTCTATGAGGCTTTGTCTTGCTGTATGAGAATCCAATGTTGTCTGTTTTATTTCACTAAGGTTTTGAGAGCCTCCTCTTTCCCTTACCCCTTATTCACCCCCTCCCCTCTCAGCCCTGCAGCCTTAATGGGCTCAGCGTGATTTGTTGACATTTCTCCCTTTGCTAGGAGAGAGGTAAGAAACTTGCGTCCTGGCAAATCCCCTTTAACAAGTTACAGAAGTCACATAAAGTTCAACATTGCACCCTTTCAGATATTTTCTATTTCAGATTAAAAGCTTTGTAAGTACCTTGCGCAAACCCGTCTTACATAATTTGGTAGGTACAGGGCCCCCCCTAGGTAGGAACGTAGGGTTTTTTAATAATATTTAAATTTCAATGGACCCCCAAGGGGGAGGTAGAAAAATAAGGCTCCCCTAATTGGTAGGTACATTATATAGGGCTCCCTCAGTAGGTAGGTATAAATGGCCTCCCAGTAGTTAGGTTCATATGCCCCCCAGTAGGTAGATATACACTGTCACTCAGTAGTTAGGTGTACAGGGCCTCCCTCCAGTAGTTAGCTAGATATGCAGGATCCCCCGGTAGTTTTTGTAATTTGCAGGCTCCCCCCATAGTTGCGGCTTTAATTTAGGTAGGTATACAGGGCCCTTTTCTAAGTAGTTAGGGAGTTATCCATGGCCTCCCCCAGTAGTTGGGCAAGTATACTTGCCTCCCTACAGTAGTTAGTCAGATATACAGGGCCTCCCCCAAGTAATTAGGCAGGTATACTGGGCCTCCCCCAGTAGTAAGGCAGGTATACAGTGCTTTCCCCCAGTAGTAAGACAGGTATACAATGCATCCCCCCATAGTTAGATAGGTATGCAGGGTCTCCCCCAAGTAGTTAGGTAGGTATGCAGGGCCTTCCCCCAGTAGTTAGGTAGGTATGCAGGGCCTCTCCTATTTAGTTAGGCAGGTATACAGGGCCTTTTCTAAGTAGTTAGGCAGGTATACAGAGCCTCCACCAGTAGTTAGGCAGGTATGCATGCCATCCCCCCAGTAGTTAGGCAGGTATACTGGGCCTTCCCCCAGTAGTTAGGCAGGTATACAGGGCTTTCTCTAAGTAGTTAGGCAGGTATACAGGGCCTCCCCCAGTAGTTAGGCAGGTATACAGGGCCTCCCCCCAGTAGTTAAGCAAGGATACTGGACCTCCCCCAGTAGTTAGGCAGGTATATAGGAGCTCTTGCAGTAGTTAGGCAGGTATATAGGAGCTCCCACAGTAGCTAGGTAGGTATGTAGAGCATCCCCCTGTAGTTAGGCAAGTATACAGGTTCTTCCACAGTAGATAGGCAGTTATACAAGGCATCTCCCAGTAGTCAGGCAGGTATAAAGGGGCTCCCCCAAGTAGTTATGTAGGTATAAAGGTCCTTCCCCAGTAGTTAGGTGGGTATACAGGAGCCCCTTTTAAAAAATAAAAAAAAATAAAAAAATCACCTTTCCACTGAACAACTCTTCTCTTCGTACACAGCTGGTGGAAAGACGTAAGTATGCCCCCTGCCTCGTGACTCCACTTCCGGCACCTACAAGGCCGTAAGCCTAGCCAAAGGCTTATGACCTAGTACAGGTTATGGAGCAGGCGGTGCAAAGACATCATCAAATAGCGCCACAGCCTCCAGGAGGTTGAACGGCCGGGATCAGAAGATCCCATCTGTTCTGCCTGAGCCACTGTCTGCACCGTGCAGGCAGTGGCTGTGATCGCTATATTGCTATGTCCATATAACCCAGCGATTCAGCTGTGTGGCTAAGGGGTCTGATCGCAAGTGCATTGTTTGCTGTCCCATTTTCACTCACAAACAGATACTGTGTGGAAAGCATTAGCTAAATTTTGACCCATTCTTAGGTCTGATGTAATTTGAAAGCACTAGTTACCATCTTATCCATGAATTACTTTAAGGAGATCTAAAAACTTGTGCCACTTTAATGGCAACAAACAAGTGATGAAGATTGGTTCAAAAGCTGTAACGAATGGTTGCCACCCATGCGGGAAATGTGTTGTTTGTCCCAATGTCATTGACATTGATTATTTTTTTAACTCTGCAGAGACAAGACAATCAACATATTTCACGTTGTACCAAAGGGATGATTTATTATGCTACATGTCCCTGTTTGAAGATCTATATTGGCATGACATCCTACAAATTAAAATGCAGAGTTAGAGAAACAAGTTCGGGATATTCAAGCAACCATCAATGATATACAAAGTCTTAAAACAATTCCTCACCATTTTAAAATTTTTCACAACTGCAATGAAAACCCTTAGGGTGCGTTCTCGCGGCACAGGACAAATACCGGCCTGTTTTGCTGCCGTCCCCACGGCCTCGGGGAGGGGGGGGCGGGTTTTCTCTGCGATGAGCGGTGAAAAGCCCACCCCCATCACATTGGCTTGCACAGATGCCGTCCCAAAGCTGGACGGAAGATTGTGCAAGCACATGTTTTTGCGGCCGGACCGCGGGCAGAAAAAACGCCGGACGGACAACCCGTGCAGTAGGGACTGCTGCACAGGTTTTCCATAGAGCACCATTGTGCTCAGTTTCAGCCGGTTTTTCAGGCGGTCTGAAAAACCGCAAACTGGCTGAAAAACCGTCCGAAAACCCTTGCCGTGGGCACATGTCCTTATGGTTAGAGGAATTGATAATGTTTGGCCTGGTTCTCTGGGTGGTGACTTGAAGAAGTTATTGACACAATGAGAGGACTAAGTGAATCTACATCTTAAATATTAAATCACCCATGGGTTTGAATGAAAACATTGACTTTTGCTTTTGTTTACCTTTGGTTCCTGATGCAGCATGAACAGACTATGCATTTTATTATCTGTGCATGTGTAATTATTTATGTATGTATATATCTATATATTTGTATGTGTGTGTATATGCAAGTGTATATACATTATTCTTTACTAATGAAAGCATTTGTTTATATTTACTGAAAAAATCACTAGCTATTTCTTTCTTTCTTTGTTATACATGTTTTAAATCTTTGTCTCGTGTTATTTGTAGTTTTTCTCTTTGTCTACGCTGTCTATTATTTACATTGTTTATATTTGTATTGTTCCTTTTATGCTTCCCTTTTGCACATTGACATTTTTTGTTTATTTTTTGGGGGGGGGGGGTTAATTTTTAAAATTGTTGATTTTCTAAATCTTCTCCGGTCAATGGTAAATGTTATTATTAAAGAGAAGCATCTAGGTGTAGCAACAGCTCAGCCAGGATTTGGTACACCATGGAAAATTATAGCTGGCGCTCAGAGTGCTGAAGCGCTTTGGTGTAACCACCCCTAATGTATCATTTACCACAATTTTCCATACTACCTGTGACATATGTGTAAGAAATGTTGGTTGGGAGCTTTATCAAATGGGTTTCCTTGGTAAAGCAGTTGCACACAGTCCTGAGATCACCATACTCAATGCAAGCATCAGTGCCTGACCTCCCAAAAACTATTTTAGTTAATAGGCACAAATTTTCACAGATTCTATGAAATCTTGTAGAGAGCCTTCCCAGAAGCAAAGGCATAACTAGGCTTTTCCTTACCCAAGACAGATATTAAGTTCTATGCCCCCCTCCCCAAAACTACATTCGGCGTTCACCCCTTAAAGGGAATGTGTCATAAGGAAAATGGCCTATTGATTATCTCATATTTTTCTAGCAGTACAATTATTTTTTTCAAATTCTGAACAGTCAATTCACAGTCAACAGTCAATAACTCCAAGTCAATTACACTTCTGTGAAATCAACCTGTCCAGTTATGAATCAACACTGATTGTGAATTAATTTATCCTGCTGTTGTGTAAATGGTACAGACAACCAGGCCCGGACTGCCCATAGGGAAAACCGGGCATTTGGCTGGCGGGCCGCTGGGGTCCGGGCCGCAGCGCCGGCTCGGAGCGCCAGCCGCTTATGTAGTGTCAGTGTGGGCTTGTCCCTGATTGTAAAGCAAGTGCACACCTGACTCTGTGATGAGGGCTTTCTCTGCGCCACTGTTTCTTTCTTTCTTGTGTGTAGGAGGCTTTCACATGGAGCGGTTTTGGTGCATTTTTTGATGCATCAAAAACGTACCAAAAATGCTCCGTGTGAAAGCCCCTTTATAGTGTAGTTTACTTTAGAAAGTGGCGAGGTGCGAGAACAAGGGAATTTTTTTAAGCAGATATTGTATGTGGGCTGATGGGGGCTTTGTGCCAGGGCTGATTTTTTATTCCCAGTCTGGCCCTGCAGACAACAGATAGAAATGACAGGCAATTAGCAAGACAACCCCTATGAAGGAGTTGTTCTGTAGATGGTAACCACACAGCATTTCTCTGATCTCATCCTTTTCGGCTGTTGTTTTGATCACTTTTACATTTTGTCATTGCTCTCACCCCTAGAGGTAGCGTGAGGCAGTGTTTACAGCCCACGGAAGTTGCTCGGGTAGGCCCCTCATCCCCCCAATACAGCGGGTTGCAAGAATTTTGCTGTATGGGTCACCCAAAAAGGTCTAGAGAAGGGAGAAGAAAACCAGAAAAAGCCATTACATAAAAGGAGATGTGGAGGGGGGTCGTAGGGGGGCAACAACCCACAACAGGGGGGGGGACCCCCCAGGAGCAGAAAAAGACCCCCTGCAAAATTTACCTTTAGCAGGCCTTAAATTTTATCCATTTTCTCCCCCAAACTGCCAAAAATAAAAACCCCCCCTTTGGGGTGGATGAGGCCCGACCCCAACACTTTTGGGGGGCGGTGCTTACATCCCAACACATGCAGGACTTTGGGTTTTTGCCAAAAAACCCCAAAAGGGGCAGTTTGATATTATACCCTGTCCTTTCACTGAGCAGTGACAGATTGTCAGAGCCCTGGAGACCCAGGGAAACCCCCTTTTTTTTTCTTTTTGTTTTCAACACCTCCACCCCTTCCCATTTGGGCGGGTGGGGAAAGTAAATGGTGTATGGAGGCACCAACCTTTTCAAGGTACCCGGGACTGCCATTAGGTCCCCAAAGGATTGATCCCCCAGACCTATTGTGAGACCAAAACCAGGTGAGTGGGCCTTGGGATCCTTCTGAGGGCATAAACAAGCTGGGCCCTCATGTGGGTTTAATGTGGCAGCGGGCCCCTGTATGGAAGGCATTGTTTGTTATGGGCCCTTTTCTGCCCCCTTTCCCCCCCCCCAGACCTAAATTAAATCCACCCAAAACGGGACATCATGTCTCTTTCCCAAATTCCCCAAAATCCCCAACTTTGCCCCACAGACTGCCGGAGAAAAAATGCGTTTTTAATCCAGGTCGGGGAGGAAAACCCCCCCAAAAGAAAAACCTTTCGCCTAAATCAGGAGCAACCCAACTTTTGTACAAGGTCATACGGGCCCGGGACCACACACACTACTGAGCCTCATTTTTGGGCCTTGAGGCATTTCCCCTTTAAATTTTGATCAGCCTAAAATTTTTTATTTGCCATTTTGGGTTTTTTGGAGTATCATTACAAACCCCAGACTCCATGAATAATTTTTTTCACTGACCACTTTTTATTTTTTTATGTGTTTTTTGGTAACCCTTCCACTATTAATGCATAAAAAATTGAAAATTTGGAATATTTTTTTTTTAATTAAATTTCTACATTTTGGTCCTTTGGGGTTTTTCCCTTTTTTTGGAGCAGTTTTATATGAAAACAAAATATATATAAATCCACCTCTTATTTGGGTTTTAGTTTTGGGAAAAGGTGAGGTGGAAAAAAATAAAACACAGGTGGGAGAGAAATAAAAAGCGATAAAATTTTTAATAAAAATTTATCTTTTAAATGGGCTAGATACAGGTCAGAAAGATAAAAAATAAATGTTAAAAAAAACAAAAACACAATAAATTTAAGGTTTTAAAAAATTCCCAATTCATTAAAACATACAACAATATTATAATTACCATCCAAGGGCCTCAAAGGTCATTTCTCCAGTCGGTGCTCCCATATGACTGCTTCTCCATAAGGGGATCATACCCAAGTTTACTAGCTCCTCCAAAGATACCCCCAAATGTGCTTGTTTTCCCCCCAAAAAGCACCATTGAGCTTTGCTTGTGTTTTTTAATATCCTATTTTTTAAAGCTATGTCTACACACCCAATTTTTTTAAAAATGTGGTTTGCGCTAAAAAACTGCTGTTTGGGGTTTTTGGGTTTTCCCCCCGCCACGAAATATTGACTGTATGTGAAACTTGAAGAAAAATTTTAGTGGGACAATAAAAGTAAGTTTAAAATTCGCCCGGGAAACTGGCAGATTTTTAAAAACCAACCCAAGAAAATCCCGTGCGTGTAGTCTGGTTTTCATGAAAAAAAAAAAAGATATTCTTATTTTACATGTTTTTATCAAAAAATTTTTTAAACCAAACCCACTATCATGGGAAAACTCCAAAGGGGGTGGTCCCACCCCATTTTACCTCTCATTTTAACTAAATTTAGGAAATTTACATTTGGGGCCCAAAAGACCTCCATAAATCAAGAAAAAAAGGGCCCCGCTTTATAAACTACTTTCACTGATCATTTTTCCTGTGGGGGGTGGGGGGGGGGGCAAGAAAACCAAAAAAGGAGGCATCCATTTCTCCTATAAAAGGAATTAAAAGCAATACATGCCAAATGCAAGTATATTTCGCACACAAAAAAAATTTTCTGAAAAACACAATGTGAAACCCCGGGTGGGCCCCTGGCATGGTTTTTGGCATATATATATATACACCCCACATTCCAATAAACCCTTCACACCCTCACTAAAAGGGGCTATTTAAAAAAGACATGGAAACCCTAAAAAACATTTACGCTATTTTACAATACATGAAAAAAACTTTGAGATTCTTAGGGTTTACAAGTTTTTTATCAAAAAATTTTTTTAAAACACCCCCTTACCCAAAATGATCCCAGGCGGGGGGTCCTACTCTAAAGTGGCACTCTACTCTAGCCTATGTTGGGACGGGGTTTCAGTCAACCAAAAACCAGTCTTTTTTAACATATCCCTTTGCCCCAAAAACCTTCATGCTCATTTTTCACCTTTATTGTTCAATTGGGAAATTTTTTATACCATACTGGGAAATCTTCTCCCGCACATCCCCTCCAAGCTGGTTCCACTTTTCCCTTTTCAAACCTAAATTTTTCTGTACAAATTTGCACCTGAGGATATTTTGTACATTCCAAGGAAACCCTTTTCTTGTTTAAAACCCCTTGGGAAACAGACCCTTTACCTGTGATAAAACAATAGATTTCCCCTTTTTTGGTTGCAAATGAAATTCTATATATATAAATTTAAATAAAATAAAAAAATATATTAAAAATATATTTTAATATATAAAATATATATATAAAATATATATAAAATATTTAAATATATAAAATATATATATATATAAATTATATATATATTTATATAATATAATATAAATAAAAAAAATACAGGCTCCTATTTTCCAAGTAAACTGCTTAAAAGCAATCTCTCCCTCAAAAATGTTAAAAACGTTCAGGGAAGATGGCGCCCCCCATATTTTAAAAAATAGACAAACAAATTTAGAAAAACTACAATCGGAAAAAAAAATCCCGGGTAAGAAGAAAATAAATTTTTAAATTTGTAAAAAAAAAAAAAATTTTTTTATTTAATTTTCCCCACAAAATTTTTAAAAGAATTTTTAGTTTTTTCATTTGTTTAATTATACAGGGTTTTTAGGCTTTTTTGCCCGTCCAATTTTTTGGTTTGGGAAAATTCTTCAAATATTGGCCCAAATAAAATCTCCCAAATTAATTGGGTACTCTTATCCCGGGGGTTGGGGCATATCCAGAATGTTTATCATTATTTTTGGGGGGGGAAAACCCAAACCCCTGGATCCAGCCCAAGGGCCCGAAGAAAAAAGGGGCTTCCCTTTAGTTTTCTTTTGGGGAAATTTTCCCCCCCAAAAAAACAGTCGCGAAACCAAAATTGGGGTTTTAAACGGAAAATTAAATTTTTTTTGATTCGTTCTTTTAAAACAAAAGAGGGGACAGGGAAAGCTTAATAGTCAGGGTACGGCCACACGACGAGTGAAATTTAGTCGTTGGATTCTGCTGTTAAAAACCTTGTCTAATGAGTGTTTCACAATGTTATTGCATGGGTCATTTTTTTTTTATCTGCCATTTGTTTCCATGTGGTTTTGGACGCAGATCCATGTTAAAAACCACACATAAATGTTTTGGGCATGTTTTACACAAGGTTTTTAACCATCCCCATTGACCTCATCCCCACCGAGTACATTTTGGGCATTTTCTGCATAGAACACATCCAAAGAATGAACGTGTTCTGAGTTTTTTAAGGTCTAAAAATCGGCTGCCGAAAATACGCAGTGCATATTTGTATTGTGGTCAATAGGAAGGGTTTACACTGGCCCTTTAAGTCTGTAAGGACCAGCACGTGTGCAAAGGGCATTAGAGAGCAGGAAGCAGCAGCAGGTAGAGCCAGGGGCGTTGCTAGGGTCCTAAAACATCCGGGGCTCGAGCCCTTTGTGTTTTTCCCGCCTCATGTGAACTGCGGATGTTTTTTTACAGAGAAAAACCTTCTGTTCCTGTCACTAATTTTCTGCACATCCCACACAGATCCCGTCCATCTCCTCAGCAGTCACTGTACAGTAAAAATCACCAATGACAAATTTTACTTTTTCAGAACTTCTCACCTTCAATTGACAATACCCCAAACAGTCACCAAATAATCCACCGATACATGGAGCAATCTACCAGACAAGGATTGTGACTAAAAACACCACAACAACACCAACACCCAAAACTATTACCACTTAAGGCTCAAATAATCCTCCCAAAAGACCCTAAACCGAACACGACCCCCACATGTGACTATCAACTGCACACAGGCTCTGATTACATATACCACCGCCATACAGTGACCAGATAGTGGTAATACTATTGTATGTAACTCTGCATACATATAAGTGATTACCATGCTGTTACATTTAGTGCCTCACCGGAGACGTCTTTTCTGATCAGCGTCGTTCACTTTCCCTTTTCTTCTCCATCCGGTTCACACCTTCATGCTGATTGCTCCCGGCCAATACTCTCCCTGAGGGTTTGGGCACAAATATCTTAGAATCCTCACATTTTTCCCGCAACTCCTTAATTTTAGGTATAGCAGTCCCCTCATTAGGTATATAGGGCACTGAAGCAGTAATATGGGGCCACAGGCAGGTATATGGGGCACTGAGGCAGAATATAAGAGCACTGAGGCAGAAAATAGGACACTGAGGCAGGGATATAAGAGCACTGAGGCAGGAATAAAGTGGCAATGAGGCAGTATATAGGGGGGCACAGGCAGGCATAGGGGGGCCAAGGCAGTATATGGGCCACAGGCAGGTATATAAAGGGGCATTGAGGCAGTATATGGGGCCACAGGGAGTATAATGGGTCACTGAGGCAGTATAAAGGGGCCACAGGCAGGTATATGGGGCCAAAAGGCAGTATATAGGGGGCACAGGCAGTATATGGGCCACAGGCATGTATATAGGTCATTGAGGCAGTATATGGGGGCCACTTTAGGGAGTATATAGGGGCACAGGCAGGTATATAAAGGCACTGAGGCAGTATATGGGGGCAATGAGGCAGTATATAGGGGCACAGGCAGGGATATGGGGGGAAGACAGGTATATGGGGCATAGGCAGGTATTGGGGCAACAGGCAGGTATATAGGGGCACAGGCATCAAATGGGGGCCACAGGCAGGGATATGGGGGCCACAGGCAGGGATATGGGGGCCACAGGCAGTAAATGGGGGCCACAGGCAGTAAATGGGGGCCACAGGCAGTATATGGGGACCACAGGCAGGTATAAAAGGGCACAGGCAGCATATGGGGGCCACAGGCAGGCATTATAGGGGCACAGGCAGTATATAGGGGGCCACAGGCCGCATATGGGGGTCACAGGCAGGCATTATAGGGGCACAGGCAGGGATATGGGGGCCAAAGGCAGCATTATAGGGGCACAGCAGGGATATGGGGGCCACAGGCGGCATTATAGGGCACAGGCAAGATATGGGGCCACAGGCACATATGGGGGTCACAGGCAGGCATTATAGGGGGCACAGGAGGGATAGGGGGCCACAGGGAGGCATTATTGGGGCACAGGCAGGGATAGGGGGCCACAGGCAGGCATTATAGGGGCACAGGCAGTATATAGGGCACAGGCAGCATTTTAGGGCACAGGGGAGGGATATGGGGGCCACAGGCAGGGATAAAGGGGGCCACAGGCAGGCATTATAGGGGCCCCGGCAGGGATATGGGGGCCACAGCAGGCATTATAGGGGCACAGGCAGTAATATAGGGGCACTGAGGCAGGGAAACGCTATAAAAATAACAACATTAATACTCACCTTAACTCCCCCGGCGAGTGCGCTCCGTCCTCATCAGCCCGCGCTCCTCCGGCAGCTCTAGGGCGCACGGCCTATGACACGCTGTGCACCCTAGGACAGGCAGCGTTGCGATGACATCACATCATCGCGACGCTGCCGGCTGAGGCGCACGGGGCCGCGGCGGGTCCTCAGCGCTGTGAGGACCTGGCAGCCTCGCGTGTAGGGCCTTCGGGGCCGACACTGTCTGCGGGGCAGGGAGCGCTCGCTCTCTGCCCCGCAGAAGCCCCAGCTGTGTGTGCGTCCAGCGGACCACATGCAGCTTAAGAGCCATCGGTGCTCCAGGCCCACGCAGAGGCCTGGAGCCCGGGAGACTCGGGCACAGGGGTTTTTTTTTATTCGGGGCCCGAGCCCCGAATAAAACAGCCTAGCGACGCCCCTGGGTAGAGCCCAGTATCGTCAGTAATAATATGGGACATTATCATCGGAGGGAGGAAATGTGAAGAGGTATGGAGAGGAGGAGCGCAGGCGCGACAGCAGACCAGTGCATGAAATGTGGCGCCATCCATGACACCAAGACTGGTTATAAGAAACATCCAGGACATAACAAGGCTTTTTCTTAGGTTTATATTCAGGCAAGGTGGGCATATGGAGTGTCCCATCTAGGATTGCACTCTTTGCGTCTCCATAAGGATCAATCCACAGTAAAGCCTTTGGGTTTAAAGGCGCTCTCCCAAGATTTTTAATAATCTCTGCAAAGGCTGACTGCTGAAACTGAAAAAATAACTGGTACTCACCCCTTCAGTGACTGCCATCCCTAAGGAACACCAGAGCTCGCTGTGCTGGAATGGGGTGGCTGTAGAGGGGGAACCCTTTTTTTTTTTTTTTTATTACAGCAGTCCGTGCCAGGTTTTTTTTTAAAAGGTGGGAAACCCTTAAGGAAGTGCAGTTTTATCAAAAATGCAAATGACAAAGCCCTGGACCCATGTTTTTGTTATCCCCCATTTTTTTTTCCAGGGGTTTGGGTTTCACACTACCCCCGATTTTTGGTAATTCTGTAAGGGGAAAACAGGGAAAAAGGGCAAATAAAAAAAGAAGATGCTCAAGAACAGAACTTTTAAACAAGCGGCACAGAATACAGTGAGGGAGCAGTGATATGAAATCTTGTATAAGCTAATAATTTCAGATTTCTGTCTTTTATATCAATTTATAATTTCTCTCTCCCTCTCATATCTTCTATCTATTATCTATCATCTATCTATCTTTTTTTGTTTTATCTATCTATTCCTATCTATTTTATATCTACTATCTCAATCTTTCTATCTATGTTTTTATAAATTTATCTATCTTTTCATATCTATAAACTCATATAATTGTAAAGGGGGCAAAGCAGGGAAAGGGGGACAAGGAGTGTCATCCCGGCCATGTCCTGGGGCACCTTTCAAAGTCCAAAAACATGCCCCCAAGGGAAGGAGACTTTGGGGGGGAAAGAAAGGCCCCAAACTTCAATAGGTGTGACAGTTTTGATTCGCATATGTTTAAAAATCAATATTTAGTAGGCTTCCCTTTTCCGGTCGGCCTTTCTTGGATTTCATAGAGCAGGGGGGGTGCTCACTTCCCATGACCCACCCGGGGTTTACCTAGTAAAAAGTCAGCAGTAACTGACATTGGTTCAACCCCGGGTTTCCTTCAAAACCTTGGGTGGGGCCTCGGAAAACCAAGGGGAACTTGCAG
>JAODAL010073505.1:0-14714 GCA_025379985.1 Phyllomedusa bahiana
TAATGATAAAAACCCCCCTTTAAAATAGGGACGGGGGACTGAGTCA
This sequence comes from Phyllomedusa bahiana, assembly GCA_025379985.1. Classification (NCBI taxonomy): domain Eukaryota; kingdom Metazoa; phylum Chordata; class Amphibia; order Anura; family Hylidae; genus Phyllomedusa; species Phyllomedusa bahiana. Next base: position 47 of record JAODAL010073505.1, read on the forward strand.
CAAAAAGGGACTGTCCCCACATTTTTGGGGAGGGTGCATAGGGCTTTTGGGCTACTTTCTGCACCCCCTAACTACACCCATTTACACATTGCATTGATATCTTCTCAGTCCTTTTGGTACACCCGGGTACACCCCACCACGTGGAGCAGAGGCAAATTTTCTCTCCCCCCTTTTCCGGGTCCATCTTTTTAAAAATCCCTCATTCGGGAATACCATCTGAACCCGGAGCATCTTTTAGTCTAAGACGGGCTACTACAAGGCCCACCCATGCCTGCACCAACTAGGGGGGTGTTAGGGTTTGGGACGCGGAATGGATCCCTGGACCACCACAACAGTGTAACCACCCAGGGAAAAGGAATCTAAGTGGGCCCCCCGGTTTTTCACCAGAGCCCCCGCAAGGGGATGGTTGCTGGGGGCGGGAGTCCCCCGGCCTTTACCCCTGACGGACTTGCTTGCTGGCGCCAAAGTATACGTGGTGAAAAATTTGCAGGCAGGCTCGTATGGGGTCAGCAAAGGTCAGGGCGGGCGCTATTTTTCCTGGTGTGGGAAAGGGGGTCGGGCAGGCGGCAGGTTCGGGGTAAAAGACGGAAGGAGGAACGTAAAAGGTAATCGGACGGACAATGGGGAACTTTCTCGATAGGAAAGGCACAAAGACCCGGGCAGGGAGCGGGCGGAAGCGCCAGGTAAAATAGGGGCATGCCCCATTACCCAATTCCGGGCGCACTCCCCCTTTAATCTCACAGACCCCGGCGCCGCCCCTTTAGACACAGGAGTGCGCCCCACAGCAGGAGACGCGGGCACAGGACGGGGCCCGGGGAAAGTACGGCGCCGAGGGGAGTCGCCCCCCCCCAAACCCCCGGGCAGGCGCACTCGTCCCGGAGGGGGCAGACCCGGGGGGCGGCGCCCCAAGGGTCCGGTCCCGTCGCAACAGACCCCCCCCCCCCCCTTACCCTCCCCTTTTCCCTGGCCTGGAGGAATTCTGCAGAAAATCACGGTCCAAGATGTTGTCCTCCGGCCCCCCCGATCTTCCTCAGCCCAAACCCCTTTCCCCGTCGCGGGAAAATAGCCTTCCCTTGATGGCTTCGTTAGGATTCATTTACAGTAAAGATGTTGGGGGCCTTGTTTTCAGAAGATGGAGGCTTGATCCTTGGGAAAAAGGTTTTTCAGGCCAAACGGGTAAAAAGGAAAGGGAAAGGATTGGGGAAAACCATTGTGGGTGGGACCCGGAGTTTGTAGGCAGCCGGGTTGAGCGGCAACTTCAAATGTCCTAGACCGGGGCCCCAATTTGTACAGGGACTTCACCCGGGGATATTTTGTCCGATAGCCAGACCTTGTCGCCGGGGGAAAACCAGGGGGAGGGTCTTCTATTTTTGTCTCTTGGACCTCATGTTGGGGATGCACCGAGACGGCCGTCTTTTTCCAAAAGGGACACCAATCGGGGCAAAAGTACCCGCGCCCACTTCTGATGGTAACAAGGAATGGGGGGCGGGGAGCGGGCCTAGACAATAAAAAAGGGAGTACCAGTGGTTTCCCAACCCCAGGGAGTTAAGGAAACCTGCCCAAAAAGCAAGCTGGCCCGTCATCCTGTCGAGGAGAAAAAAATTCGTAAATAGCCCCCCAAAAATTGATTGACCTCCCCAAAATTCCCCGTTCCTGCGGGGGGTGGCGGAAGAAAACGGGTTCACCTGCAACGAACAGAGGGCCCCCAAAACCTCACAAAATGGACCCCCCGATCCAACAATGTGCGGGAAAGCCGTGTAGCGGAAAAAGGGGAGAAAAAACGGGCGGGCCAAACGGGGGGGAAGGGCAGCCCTGGCAAAGGGATAAATCCCATCTTTCGAAAAAGGGCCCCTGACCACCCAATGACCGTGTTGCCCGAAGGGGAGGAAATCCGGACGAAACCCTTTTGCCAATATTCAAGGCCCCTAGGGGGGGCAGGGCTGGGAAAACCCCGGGTTTGTGGCAGGAGTCTTTTACGGACAAAAACGCAAAAACTTCACGAAATCCTTGATGCCCCCTAGCAAGCTTGGCCACCGAAAAAAACAGAGAAAGGAAGGATTTGCGTGCTCCTGGTTGACCAGCCACAAGAGAACGTGCCCCCCATTAAAAAATTCCCTGGGGAGCGCAGGGGGAAAAAGTCTTCCCCTGGGGAAACCTTTCAAGATTTACTGGAGCCACCGAACAGGGTTGGGGGAAATTAAGCGGGCGTGCCCTCCTCACCCAACCACGAACACGGAACGCATCGCCCGGGTTTTTCTCTCGGGCCGAAAAGTATCGGGAAATTGAAGCGCGAGAAAACGGGGACACCTGGCTTGAAGGGTTTGGGGCTTGGCCGATGGAGGATTGAAGATTTTTAGGGTGGGAGTAAATGGGATGGGACGTCCCCTTCCAAAAGATAAGCCACTCTTCTGGGGCTAGCTTGATACCACAACCCCCGGGTCTCCATGGGGTTTTAAATTTCTCTCCGCGGGGAAAGTCTTGGAGAAGAAACCAGGGGACCATTTCCCTTTTGGCCCTTCGTAAAAATTGCGCCGCCCCACCGAGGGGGCATCCCCCCAGAAAGAATGGGTTCCGGAATCAGGTTGGCGGAGGGCCCCGAGGCGAAGGTCCTTTAAATTGACAAATGCCTTTTCGGCTCCGGGCCACTCTAGGGTTGGATGAATATAGGGGCCCCCAAGGTAGAATAATAGGGAAAAAGACGTAGTAATTTTAAAAACCCAGGAAGCGTGTAAAGGCTCGGGCCCACCGGGCCGGGGCCCCTGCAAAACAGCCACAAATTGGCAGGGGTCCTCTGTAACCCTTTTGGGGATGACTAACCAAGGGAAGGGGGGCGGTCTGGTGGAAAACTTTCTCTAATTTTGCGAGAGGTGGTGCCCTAGCCCTCCAAAACCCGGCGACATGAAGAGCCCACTGGCAGAGAACCCAGAAAGCGTCTAGGTAACCACAACAACGGTTAAAGGAGATCCGGAAGATACGTCACAAATTTTTGGAAGATGCGGGGCATTGCACAGACCAAAGGGCATGGAAAATATTCAAAAATGTCCATCCCGGGGTGTTTAAAAGCGTCTTCCCCCCCCTCCCCCTCTCGAAGGGATGGGGGGTAGGCCCCCGCAGTCAAACTTGGAGAAAATTTTTGCCCGGAAGCCGGTCAAACAGTTCTTTCAACGGGAAGGGGTAGTTTTTTCACCCTGATTTTTTTAAAGCCCCGATAGTCGATACACGGGCCTAAAGACCATCATCTTTTGCCAAAGAAAAAATTTTCCCCCCGGGGGGGAGGATTGCTATAAAACCCCTTTTGCTTTTTCCCCCAATGTAGGCGCAGGCCGGGTCTCCGGTTTCCGACAGTGGGTAAACCCCGCCCCTGACGGTCCCCCGGGGTTTGATCAAGGGCAGTCTAGGCGATAGGGGAAGGGTCCGGGCCTGCTTTTTTCCAGAAACGCCCCATAATCCCGTATTTCCCTAGCAACCGGCAAGGGCCCTGGAGGGGCGGGGGAAGGTCCACCAACAAGGGGTTCCCAGTCAGGGCCCCACCACACCTCACCTTTACCATTTAAACGTAGGGGCAGGGCCCGCAGCCACGGGGGGCCCCCCAGATCCGAGGAAGACCGAACAACAAGGGAATTTCTCCGGGGGGCCCCATGGAGGGCACCGGCTTGGCCTTACCAGGGCGTCTTCAAACAGCCCCGTACGGGGAAACACCAACCTTCTCCAACAACCCCAGGGAAACGTAAGGGTACAAGGGGGGGCGTGGTAAAGTACCCGGAACGAGTCCCCGGGAAGCAGGCCTGGAATACAGACCCGAGCAGTCCTGACTCCACCGAAGTCAGGGTGGGAGGAAGGTTTAACCTAGGGAGCCCCCCCAACATACCTAGGTGCGGGGTTTTCCCGGACTTGGGGGGGAAGGGACACCCCCCGAAAAAGCCGCTGGGCATACAGACTAGCTCTGTACGCCCAAAGGGGTAATCCTGCAGAAATGTGGGCTTTACCACCTGCATGGGTTCCCCCGGGGTAGAGGGAAGGCAAAAGGGGGGCTTGGAACACCGGACCACGTCAGAGGGGGGTCGCGCCGGGGGCGATCTGGCGGATCTTTTTGCCTCCTTGCGAAGCGCACCACAAAGTGGCCAGGGGGGATTAAAATTCGCTTAAAAAGATGGCAAATCTTTTGCGGCAAGGGTCTTGTACGCGGAAAGGCCTTCTTAAAGGGGCCGCAGGGCGGGTCATTCCAGGACAACCGATGCCAAGGGGGCGAAATGTACGCTACTCTCCCACGAATTTCACCCGGCGAAAGGTTTTAAAATTTCCGTCTCCGCAGAAGACCGACTGGTTCCTCGAAGCACTGCGGAATTCCGAGGAAAGGGTGAGACCCCATCACAGGATCCTCCTGTCCCATAGAGCGAGCCCAGCCAGGCCCTTCCCGGGCACAGGGGTGACCACAAACGCCACCTTGGGCGTTCTGACAGAATTGGTCCCCCCAAACTCATGTGCTGGGGGAGGAAAAAACCCCGCAGAGCTTGGGGGGCACCGTCAAAATTTTGGGAGGCAGCGACAAAAGGACTTTGGGGGCCCAAAAGGAGCCAGGGAATCGCCGGGCGAGCCCACAGGGGGAGGTGAGGGTTTCCGGGGGGGGTACGATTTTTCTGCACCGGCGGTCAACTATCCAGCTGTTTCCCCGCTGGGCCCTTGCTGAAGTCGGTCACCACCGGGGAAGGGGCCGCCACACTGGCACGGGACCTTGGCCCGGGGTCCATGGCGATTTACTGTTACGGGTTCGGACGCGGAAGTGGATCCCCTGGACCCCCAAGGAGGTTAACCACCAGGGGCAATCTAAGTAGCCCCCCGGTTTTTCCCAGAGCCCGCCGCAAAAGGGTGGATTGCGCGGGCGGGAGATTAACCCCGGTCGCTCCCCGATGGGGCTTGCTTGCGGTGCAGCCGAATATACGTGGGCAAAAGCAGCAGGGGTCGAGTGGGGGCAGGAGAAGGTCAGGCAGGCAGCTTGGTTCGTGTTTACGGGAGGCGTCGGGAGGGGCAGAGATTCGTTTAAAAAGACGGAAGCGAGGGATCGGTACACCACGGTAGATCATGACGAGACAAAAGGATCGCTTTCCACAATAGTCCAAGGCACTAAAGAATCCGGCAGGGAGCGGCGAAAGCGGCACAGGTGAAATAGAGGCAGTGCCCCGGCAATTAACCCAATTAACCGGCGGCACTGCCCCTTTAAATCTCACAGAGCCGGCGCGCGCGCTCCGGACAGCAGGAGACCTGCGAGGAGACAGGAGCGCGCCGGGTAATGTGGTTGACACGCCGGGGAACGAGTGTCCCAGCCGCCCGACACCCTGGCGGCCGGCGCCCCGTCCCGAGGGACCGGGGCAAGAGCTGCGGCGGCGCCCGCAGGAGGGATCGCGGGCGCCGGACGCAACAGAATTTTTAATTGCATTGGACTAATTGAATGAAAAACAAAATATTGCAAAAAATTCTGAAGTAAAAGAGATTTTTGCAGGCATATTAAGTACTCATTTCTGACGACAGGATCCCTTTAGTAGGAAAGTAGTTGTTTTCTCTCATTGAAGTCACTGGGAAAATATCTAAAAAATGTGCAATAAATCTGTAACTAAATTTATACCATTTGGTGCTTGTTTTGCACAAGACTCTACACCATAAAAGTTGCGGATCTCATTCCGCTGATCCACAATAGAACAATGGGATGGATTCATGGGATCCACCACTGAAGTTGCTTGTTAGGGCGACATGTATGAATACAGGCGCGTCACAGTGAATAGTCGAGTCTCATTTTCAGTGTATAATGCGCCTGAAATGTTAAGAATGTGTTTTTAGTGCGATTTATAAAATGTCGTCATATTTCATCGCCCCTACCGCCTGAGGGTTTGGCGCATTATGGAACTTGGGGCACAAAAGTAAAGCCCCAAACATGTAGTAACAGGCAAAGATAGGCGGAAATAAGAGAAAAGTTCTCAGAATAGCATGTCAGTGATAGAAACTATGGACTGAACTGCTTGAGGACCACAGGTCCAGCAATACCTGTGCGTGTGCAGTCTCTTGCCGTATGTAGAATAAATGGTGCAGCAAAAGTACCATTTCCAAAATTTAATGCAGTAAAAATTCAAAATTGTAAAATCTGAACAACAACAAAATCAGTGGTTATTTCATTAAAATTAGTTTTAATTCTATTACTATTTAAATACATTTTTTAGGAATATTTTTATATTTTTTTGGGAATTATATAATTTTTATATTATGAACAGTTTTTAATTAAATTTAAATAATTTAATCCTTAGATAGCTTGATAATTATAATAAATTACTTTTTAACATTGTACTGGTGGAAGTTGAAGAAAAATTGGACATTTTTGCCCCTTACAGCAAATCTATCGCAAATTTCTGACTTCCTCGGCTCAGATAGGTCTTGTCTGTCCGAGCAGTAAATGCACCCATTTTTGCCAAACCACATTCAAATATGTATAATTAGTATTAGGAGTGATGTGTGACGCCCCCAGAACACCCCCAGAATGCCCCCCATTGTTAGGTGCATTTAGACATCGACGTCGCTCAGTTAGGCTCATTTGTACCCAGAAAAGGGTGAAAAACACAATCCAACATGACCTCCCTCAGTGTTCATCAGTAGAGTGATTACTTGTAGCCACCAGTGAGTTTATACTGAGTCTCACCAGTGATGTTTATTCTTGGGCCCACAAGTGGAGAAGATTCTTATGGCATCCAGAGGAGATGATTCTTGGGGCTCAGTATGGATTTGGATCCTTGGGCCACCAGTGAGTTTATTCTAGATGCCCACAAATGGAGTTGATTTCTTGAATGCCACCAATGGAGTTGATTCTTGGGGCCACCAGTGGAGTTGATTCCTGGGACCCACCAGTGGAGTTGATTCTTGGGTGGGGCCCACCAGTGGAGCTGATTCTTGGGGCCCGCAAGTGGAGTGATTCTTGGGGCCACTAGTGGAGTTTGGATCTAGGGCCACCATGGAGTTGATTCTTGGTGCCACCAGTGGGGAGTTATTCCTGCCACCCAGTGGAGTTGAATTCTTGGAGCCCACCAGTGGAGTTGATATCCTGGGGTCCACCAGTGGAGTTGAAATCCTTGGGCCCACCAGTGGTAGTTAGATACATGGGGCCACTAGTGGAGTTGATACCTGGGGCTCACCAGTGGAGTTGGTTCTTGGGACCACCAGTGGAGTTGATTCCTGGGGGCCACCACCAGTGGAGTTGATTTCCTGGCCCCACCCAGGGCCGCCGAACAGAAATTTCAGGGTACCATACAGCTGAAGCACCTGGGCCCCCCCCCAGTAAACCCCCCCCAGCCCCCAGCAACCCGATCACACCCGCCCCAGCACCCCGATCGCCTCCCCCCCAGCAAAAAAAAAAAATGGCCATGTAGGATATAAACCGCCACATACTACAGTATGCAAAAAAGAACGTATTAGAGAAAGTACTATACCAAGTGAATCACATATCTGTCTGTCTCACATAGCTGTCATCTAGCATATCATAGACACAGGACTAGTAGCTCCATCCAGTATCCCCCACCAACCCACATACAATATCCTCCTCCTACGCACAAAACAATATCCCCCTCAACCCACATACAAAATCACTCACCACCCACATACATTATCCCCTCCACCCACAACACAATATCCCCCTCTCACCACATACAATATCCCCCAACACCCGCATACAATATCCCCTCCACCCACACACAATATCCTCCTCCAACCCATCATACAAAATCCCCCTCCACCACACAAACAATATCCCCCTCCATGTTCCCTTGGTCACGCACCACGCCAACCTTCTAACCTAACACCAGCAAGGAAAGAACAAGTTGTAACTCCTATCAAACGGGTCAGGTGTTTCCCTCTCAACAATCAGGGACACGTGTGCACTGCCACATAAACCCGCTCCCGATATAACCTAGAACACTACTATATGGAACTACAATAGTGATCTACACCAGCCGTGTCCAACACAATACAGAGAATACCAGCACTGATCCAGTAAAGAAGTAAAATAACCCCTGAAATCTGAGACTCACACCGGAGACGACCTATCAATGAGTCGTTCACATTCTCTTGAGTCGTTCTTATCCCTTCCCTTCCTGCAATGCCGTTCCGACACCGACAAGTTTTGACTTGTCCCGCAACAAGCTCAATCCTGCGAAATTACACACATATATCTTAGATTCCTCACTTTCAGCAACTCTATCTATTCCCACCTCTGTACAAACTTCCCATGGTGTGAGAGCGGGTACAACCATAACTGAGGCCTTGTACCTACAGGGGTTGGAGGGTGGGGAGAGGACTAACCCCACTGAGATAATGCAACAACTATGGGCTGCTTCCCTCTCAATTATATTACCAGGTAGGGTAAAAGACCCTAGGATAGGCTAGGCAACTGTGAAAGTGCCCAGGTTAAACTAGATGGCCCTATTTAGGTAGGTAGACTTCACAGCTGAGAAAGTTGCTGAGGGGGCCGGCCCCAGGTAGATGGTGGGTACCTAGCCATAGGTAAATAGCCCTCCAGGTAGATAAGCAGGCCCGCTATTAGGTAGTAATCAGGTAGTATAGGAGCCTCCTTTAGCTATGTGCCAGAGAAGTCGGGCCTCCTTTAGCTAGTGTGCAGGTAGATTCCCCTTTAGTTTTTTGAAGTCAGACAAGGGCCCCTTTTAGCTAGTTTGTTGGTATCAGGGCCCCTTTGTGTTGTAGGCAGTCAGGGCCGCCTTTAGTTTGAAGTAGCCAGGACCCTCTTTATGTTTAGGTAGTAGTCAGGGCCCCTTTATTTTAGCAGAGTCAGGCCCCCTTAATGTTTTAGCATGAGACAGGGCCACCCCTTTATGTTTAGGCAGAGTCAGGGCCCCCCTTTTGGGCTAGTAGAGTCCAGGGCCCCCATTAAGCTAGGTAGATCCGGGCCCACCCCTTTAGTCTTAGGCAGAGTCAAGGGCCCCCTTTATTCTTAGGCAGAGACATGGGCCCCCTTAGTCCATAGGAGAGTCAGGACAGGGCCCCCTTTTAGGCAGAGGAGATCAGAGCCCCTTTTAGTCAGGGCCCCCTTTATAAGCCGAGGGCCCCCTTTAGGATCAGGAGGGCCCCCATTTAGCCATAGTCCCCTATTAGTCAGATCCCCTTTTAGTCAGAGGTCCCCATTTAGCTAGAGTCCTACCTTTTAGGTCAGGCCCCCTTTAGCCAGGGTCCCCTTTTAGCCAGGGTCTCCTTTTAGCCAGAGTCCCCTTTTAGTCAGAGTGCCCTTTTAGTCAGGGCCCCCTTTTAGTCAGGGCCCCCTTTTAGCCAGAGTCAGGGCCTGCTTTTCATAATAAAAAAATCAAAAAAAAAATGCACTTACCTGAGCCCCTCACCTGGCCGCGCCGAACTCCCCACCCTGGCTCCGTAACAGCCGCCCTGCATAGGCGCGCGGTGAAAGTGACGTCCCTAGGTCGCCGCTACGACAAAGCAGGTAGGGCCGGCGCCCGACAGGCTTAATGCCTAACGCCTCAGCCTTCCTGGAGTTTCAGCAGAGCGCAGCGCTAGTGGCGCTTGTGCACCGCGACACCCTCAAGCGCAGCTGCCCCGAGAACGGGGACATATATTCCCCAACTACCGGGCCGGTCCTCTGAGCGCACGGACGAAGGTCCCGGCGTTCAGTGACCGGATAACGCGGACGGGCCCCCGGGAGCGAAGGCACAGCCTCCCGGGGCCCCCACTGTGGGCCAGCCTAAGCCCTGGTTCGGCGGCTGGCGCCGCCGGCCCGCTCTGACATGAGGGAAAATGTGGGCGCCGCATGCAGCGGTCCCCGTATTGTTCCACCGGTGCCCCAATTGGGAAGTACTGGTGTACCCCCAATAATGGCGCCCTGGCCCCACCAGTGGTAGTAGGATTCCTGGGCCCCACCATTGGAGTTGATTTCCTGGGCCCCACCAGTATGGGAGTTAATTCCTGCCCCCCACCAAGTGGATTGATTCCAGGGTCCCACCATGGAGTTGAGTATCGGGGCCACCAGTGATGTGATTTTTGGGGCCACCATGGAGTTGAATTCCTGGTGGCCCACCAGTGAGTGATTATTGGGGCCCACCAGTGATGTGATTTTTGGGCCACCAGTGGAGTTGATTCCTGGGGCCCACCATGGAGTTGATTATTGGGGCCCACCATGAATGGTTGATTTTTGGGCCACCATGGAGTTTGATTCCTGGGGCCCACCAGAGATAGATTCTTTGGGGGCTCACCTATACAGCTACAGTACCATATTGCACATTCAGCACGATGCCTCTTGCTTTCTTTCTTTCCTCTGCCTATCCTCCCTGAAAACAGCCCCAGGCTTTGTTATTCAGGGTCCACGATGTGGCTCACCTGGGGTTCCCCTACTCCCTTTAACACCTGTCTAAACTCTGCAATTTTTCTATCGTGATCTTCTTCTGTCATTTGAGGACTATAAGTCTCCAGTAAAGATCTGCTGAGCATATTGTGCATGACAGAACAGATAAAGGACGGGAGTGATGATGAAGACTTCACTTCTGGAGCCGATGTAAGTGCTTTCCTTGTATCACCACACCCAGTCTGTTTTATCTCACTCAGTATTTTTTCGTACTTCTTCATCAAAGTGCAGATCTGTCCTTTCTTCCCCTATTCTCAACGGATGAGTAATTTAGGTACATACGTGCAGCACGCCAATCAGATGCAGCTCCGGGAACTGGCACAGCCGCCCGTAATGCCTGCGTGCCAGCACTGCCTGTCTAATGCAGCACTTTCTTAACGGCGGCTCTCACCATTTTTAATGGCATCCTGGCCCCCCCCCCCCCCCCTGATTATTGGGCAGAATCATTGCACACAAGAAGGACGGTCAAGAAACTAAAAGGGGCCCCTAAGCTAAAAGTCTAACCTAAGTGTTCTATTGTTCTCTGCTATCAACCATCTCAAGCTCTGGGAAGGCAGAGTAAACACTGTCTCATCAGACTGAGTCCTATGTAATAGTGCTGCAGCACCTTTCTAGGCGCAATATATTCTCCATTTACTCACCATTTTACCATACTTATGCTTGCCTGTCAAGTGAATGGAATATTCTATAATCCAGAGGCTGAAAACCTGTGTGATGTAGGTTTGCCCAGAGCTGAGGGTCTGTTGTGCCTCATTGGTGTGGGCAACCCTTGTATGGTACAAACAGCAGCAGAAGTCGCTCTCTGTCCTGTCTCCAACTCATACATAGACTGAGACAGATCCCTCTATAAGGATGTGTTCACACGGTGTACCTGTGTACGCCGCTATATGCCTGCTGTTGTACTTTCAACAGAACTGCAGCCCAACCGCCTATACATTCCCTTTCTCCAACACGTACTCATCAGCAAGAGGTAACATGTCACTCCTTACGGGCGCGTACTGTGCACCGGGGAATACGCTGAGAAATCATAGGACTCAATAAGTGATATGATTTTACCGTATTTGCGGGGTGTACTTTGAGCGCTTTTCATTGCCCTGAAAATACAACGTGTGAACATACCCTATGCAGGGCCAAGTCAGGAAGGGCGAAAATATGAAGCCAAGATTTTATCCACATCACATCGCCAGTGTCCATCAGGATAATTTGAATCCCGCCATATACCGAGGCAAATGTTAGGATTACGTTATGCTTTAGTTCTCGTCGCTTAATGGGGTGCCAGACCCAAAGTCATGGTAGAACCGAAACCTGCGTCAGAGACCAAGGATGTGATAAGAATTGAGACAAAAGCGTAAGCAGGGTCATCTTTACATAATTTTGGCCCTCAAAAGAACAGTGGGCCCCTACCCAAACGAGTGACATCCAATCAGGCACCACACAGGTCGTGCACGACTGGCCCAGGGAGGATCCCCAAAGGGTGTTCCCGGGGGGGGGGGGGGGGGGTAGATCCATTGTGGGGCCTGGGTCCAGCCTAAGTGAACCGTTCGGTCCCCATAGCCCTGAGCCCGCCTGCAGGCCCGTAGTTTCTGAACAGACAGCGTGAAGTGACCTCATTGCGTCGACCCGTGCTTCTTGCTGCACAGCCAAAACACTCTGCATAAGCTGTGTGGCAGATGAGCTGCTGGAGATGACTGTCACAACAACCATACCGCCAGTGGTCCTTAGAAAGGAAGCGCTCGGCTGGGAGGAGGAAAGGTGAGTAAATAATTTTATTATTTTAATTAATTGGTGGTTACCTGTATGCACTGAGGGTCCCAATATATTTATACCTGCTAACTGAGGGACCCATAAATAAAACCTGCCTAACAGTTGGCTCCCATAAATACCTGCCTGAAAGGTCCCATATAAATACCTGCCTAAGGAGGATATATATAATATATATATATATGTATATATATATATATATATATATACCTGCCTAACTGAGGGGGCCCATATATACCTGCCTAACTGAGGGGCCCATATATATACCTGCCTAACCGAGGTAACCATATATATATATGCCCCAAATTTAGTTGCCCCCCATATATAATTTTTTTTGGGCCCTTTAGGGGCCCCAAATAATACCATCTGAGGGGATCTATTTCCGTACCTATTTGAAAAGGGAAAATTACTGTATTTTACCTATAAATAAAGGGGTTGCTGGAAAAGTGAGGATTCTAATATATTTTTGGGTCCCCAAAAATTTCAAAGGGGCCCAGGGGTTGGCCCGGAACAAAGGGTTTGAAAAGGGGTGGACCCCGGGTGGGGAAAAAAAAGAGAATGTGAACAACCCCATTGGAGAAAATTAAATTTTGAGTCCAAAAAAATTTTACCTCGAAATGTATTCAATTATTGTGTTTAAAAATTTTAAAGGTTTATTTTCAGTAATTTGGGGTGTTGGTAAATTTTTCAAAATCTCTTATAGTGGGTTAAAATGTGGTCATGGTTTTTGGAAAGTGGAGGTTTGATTCAGTCCCCTATGTGGTGGTGGGTATGTGGTCATAAATTGGTGTTATTCGGGCAAATAAGTGGGTGGGTGATATGTGGTCATGGTGTTTTGGGGGTATTTTTCAGTCAATATGTGGTGGGGGTTTTTGTGGTCTTGGGGGGGTGGTTGGTTTAAATTTGGTCACTATGTGCCCGATAATTGTGGTTTGGTTTTTTTGGAAATTTTTCAGTTAAATAATTGGGGGGTGGTAATGTGGTCATGGGTTTGTGTATTATTCCCGGAAATATGTTGTCTTGATATTTGATCCCTGAAAGTGGCGGTTTTTTTTGTCTTTGTGGAATTTTTGGTTAAATTTTTTCCTTGGAATTCTGGTTTTAGTAGTGAAAGTTTTTGGTAAAATGTACAATTTATTTTTTGTGGTTTTTTTATAAGGGACTTCCCGAGTTTTAAAATAAATAAAAAAAATTTTAAAAAAAAATTTTATTTTTCCGGGTTGGGGGGGGGACGTTTTTCTTTTGACTTTTTTTGTTCACCAAACCCGGTTTTCCCGCTGCAGTTAGGTGAGGGAAAAAAAGAAGCTCCCCGGGGTTCCAACCCTTTATTTCCGATGTTGTTGTGGAATTATTTTCCATAAAAATTGGTCTTTTTTAAATTGAAGCAAGGGCCGGATGGGGCGGTTTTTCGGTAGCAAGGGCCCGGGAAAACACAGTGGGCCCCCAAAAAAAACTTCCTTTGGGTTTTCCCTAGGCACCCCCGTCCCACACTGAGAACCCCACCTCCCCAACCAAACCCCTCTTTTGTTACCCCCAGTGAACAGCCCGAGTATGCATCAGGGTGGGTTCCCCCAATGTTTTGTAGGCCCCTAAACCCCATAAACCGCCGCATGCAGTGACCCAAAACTGATGGGGGGGGGCGCCTAATGGTATTTAAACTGTTTTACACATCCTGGGACCCGGGGAAAAACCCTTAAATAAGCCGGGGGCCCAAAACCGGGGGGTCAAGGGGATGCACTTGGTTTTCCAGGACATATCTCTGATTGGCTTGGAAACCCTATTCCCCGTGGGGCCCCCGGGGAAAAAGCCCAGGGGCCCAAAGGAAAAAAAGGGGTCCTGAGGCTACATACACATTACAATTCTGACTTCCAATAGATGTTCATGCCAGGCCCTTTTAAGGTTTTAAAAGGGGGGCCCCTTTAAAGGGTGTAAGTTGTGCTTTTCTCTATTATCTATCTATCTATCTATCTTAAACTATCTTCTATCTATCTATCTATCTTTTCCCCATTATTATCTATCTAAACTATCTATCTATCTATCTTTCCAAGCCATGTGATCTATCTATCTATTCCCCTTTTTTTCTATCTATTATTATTTATCTATCTCATAATTATTTATCTATCTCAAAACTAGTTGCCAACTTTCGAAAAAAGAAAAAAGCAGGAGAAATGTTTTTGGGCCGGGCGCGGCCGTAAACGCGCCGTGGCAAAAATTTGCATTTGGACACGCCCATCTTGTTGGTATGCCCCGCCCCCTTAAAAAAAACCCCCCACCCCTCCACCTAATGGGATAAAAGGCCTTTTGGAAAGGGGAAACCAGGTTTGATGCCCGCATAGCCAAGGATTAGCCCCCCCCCATAACCCCGGTAGTGCCCCTTACAGGGGCCCCGGTAGATGCCCCCCTTTTAGCCAAGTAGGTGGCCCCCTTTGTAAACCAAAGGGAGAGCCAAAAATTTTAGGCCCGGGAGATTTCCCCCCCCTTTTTAGCACAGGTAGGTGGGCCCCCATTGTTGGC
>JAODAL010073506.1:0-14713 GCA_025379985.1 Phyllomedusa bahiana
CCCCAAAAAAAGGGGTTGTTTTTACATTTAAAAATAAAATTTTGAATTTTATGTAGTTGGGGTTTTCCTTTATAGACATTCTATGATCTTTTTTTGTAATTACTGTATATTCTTACAACAAAAAACATTTAAAAAACCCCCAAGGGGGAAAAACTTCCAAAACCTTTAAAGGTGAAGATATTTTTTCCCGGGGAAAACTTTAATTCTACTGAGGGTTTATAAAATTTTTTTTAAAATTTGGGGGGCTTTTTTAAAAAGATGGATCTTTTTTTCCCGGGGAAATTTTGGTTTTTGGACCTAAAAAGGGTCATTTTTTAATGGGTTTAACCAATATTTTTTTTTAAATTTCTTTTATTTTACTGTGTGAAGAGTTGTTTTTGCGTAAAAAGGGAAATTTCTTAATTTTGGGTTTGAGTTCTTTTTTTCTTTGCTTTTTTTGGTTAACAGCTTTTTTTTCGGTTAATTTTGGCCGGTTTTTTAAAAAAAAGGGGGTTTTTTAAAAATTTTTTTTTTTTGGTTTAAATTTTTTTTCTTAAAATTCTTTTTTTCAAAGAAATTTTGTTTGGTTTATAAAATTTTTTGACCTTTAGTTTTTTTTTTCGAAACCCTTTTTTAAATTTTAAAAAGGGGTATATTAGCCAGCCAGCGGCGATGTATTTCCCTTTTAAAAATTTTAAATTTTTGGAGCGCTGTTTTTACTTTTTTAAAAAAAAAGTTGGGGTTTGGGTAACACTTCCTTTTTTTTATAAAAAATTTTTAGATCTAAGAATTCAATTTGTTCCGAGCTATACTGGGTTAACAAAGAGCCCCAAATATTTTTTAAATTGTTAAGGGAGGCAAAAAAATTTTGGGGGTTTTGGGGTTTCTATGGGTCCGGCCCATACAAGAAAAAAATCACCCTTTAAATCTTTTATAAAGTGCTATGTGTTCCATATAATTCTTTTGAGAATAAATATATTTTTCCTCAACCAAAGGAGACAGAACTCAACCCTAAAATTAAGTATTCCCTTATTACGCAATACAACTCTTCACACAGTAAAATAAAAGAAATTTAAAAAAAAATATTGGTACCTGATAAAAAAGACCCTTTTCTAGGTCCACAAATTCCAGAACAACGGGATCTCATCTTTAAAAGAGCCCCCAATTTGAAAAATATCATAGCCCCCAGTAGAATAAATTAGTTCTTATGAAAAAAATATCTTAAACCTGAAAGGTTTTAAAGGGAATTTTTCCTGTGTGGAGTTTCAAAATGTTTATGTTGTAAAGAATATACCCAACAAAGATCATAGAACGTTATATTTTAAAAAATTTTCACTTTCCCTATACAAATTTTTTTTCTTAAAAAGTAAAAAAATTTCCTTTGTGGTTAGTGACGAATGCAATTTTTCCCAAAAGCAATATTGGGGCAAAAAAACGACAGGGTCCGCTACTTGTCCGTTCCCAAGGGGCAGGGCCCTGGAAAAAAGGGGGAAAGTCCAAAAGTGTCCCCCGTCTTTTAAAAAGGGTTTCCAAAAACGGGTTTTTTAAAACACGGAAAATTTCCCCCCAGTTGCCCCAAAATTCTAAAGATAAAAAAAATTTAAAAATTTAAACCCTTTGCAAAAACTGCGGAGATTTTTCCTGGATCTAAAACGGGACCCCCAAAAATTTAAAAATCTAAAAGGGTCTAAAAAAATGTTAAAACCCTTTTTTCGTTTATTTCTTTTTAAAATTTTAAAATTCACTTTATTAGGGCCAAATACAAAAAAGAAAGATTTTTCCAATTTAAAAGGGAAGAATTTTAATTCAGTTTAGGGTTTTTTTTTTCTGTATCTTTTTCATTTTTTAGAGGGGAATTTCCTATAACTTCTGAAATCTACCCAATTTTTAAACCCACATAGACAGTACTCCACCCTTTCATTGGATGTTTTTGTATTTGCCCTTGTAATTTTTGTTCCCTTTGCTTTGGGTTTAAATTTCATATTTACCGCTCATTTTAAATTAAAAAGTTAAAAACCCTTACAAAGCAAAATTTCCGAGTTTTCCCCCCAACTTTAAATTACTTTGAGATTACTCCACCCTTTCCCAAAAAAAAATTCAAAAATTTCTCCCCTTCCACTTATTTTTTTAAATTGGGTGGTTTTCAAGTTGTTTGCGGGTACCCTCTTCATGTTAAAATTCATAAAAAGGGGAGCTCTTCCCCCTTTTTTGGGTCAAATAAAAACCTCCCCCCTATATCGTAGGTTTTCCTTATTCACTTTTAAACAGCTTTCAAAGTTCCTTTAGCCGTAATTTCTATCACCGTTTTTTAAAATTTTTTTCCCACCCTTTTAATCAGAAAAATTAAAAATATATTAAATAACCCATTTAAACATATGCACCCAACACACTTTTTTAAATTTTTCAACAAAACACTTTTTTTTAAACTTTTTAAAGTTTTTTTATTAAACAACAAACACACCATATTTTTGAAGTTAAAAATATAAAAAACCCTTTTCTATTCCCCCAAAAAATTTTATTAAGAAATTTTTAATGGCTTTAACGATCGGCTTTAGGATCCCCCATTTGCCTCTTGATGCGCCCAGGGCTTTTCTCACTTCACAGAGGGACACTTGTTTTGAACCTGAAAGGAAAAAATTTTTCTTTTAAAAGAAAGAAAGGATTTTTGCACTGCTTTGAAACCCCCTCTGTAAAAAGCGCTGTTTAAAAGCAAAAAAATGCGTTAGATTTTTTCTTTTTAATTTTTTCATTCTGGAAGGACAACCCTTTGCAGGGTCTTTTAAAAAAAATAAAAAAAATTTAATTTTTAACAGAACCCCGCCTTAAATGTTGGCGTTTTTCCCTACCCCCTGCACTTGCGCCGCCCACCTTTTTTTTCTCTACAAATTTATAATGAATTAATAAAAAATTTAAAAAACTTTTTTTTTTCAAATTTAAACCCCTTTCCCAAAAATTTTATGTACCAAAACTAAAAGGTCGGGAAGGGGTTCCCAAAATTTTGAGTAGGGGGTTTGTCTTTGGATTTCTTCGAGCTCACAACGGAGCCGAAAATTTCGCGACAGGGGAACCCCGTTATTACCGCGGCATAATGCCGGATTTGACCCCGGGCCCGCGGGTGTTTAAAACCCTTAACTAAATGATCTATCGTAAACGTGAAACATTTTCTTTGGCAAAAAGGATGAGCCCCCAAATTTCCCCGCATAGTCCCCAGTAAGCGGACTCGGGCCTCGCTACTGGTCTCCTTACCTGACCCCCCGGATCCCACAGCTTACAATTTTATTCATCCCCCATTTTTAAAAAAAGGAAAAAAAAGCGATCAGAAAACCTCATAAAAAACCCAAAAAGGGTGGTCCCAAATTTAAAAAATTTTAGTTCACCCCCAAAAAAAAAAAAAAACCCTTTACACACTT
Source organism: Phyllomedusa bahiana (assembly GCA_025379985.1). Taxonomy (NCBI): domain Eukaryota; kingdom Metazoa; phylum Chordata; class Amphibia; order Anura; family Hylidae; genus Phyllomedusa; species Phyllomedusa bahiana. Next base: position 3,390 of record JAODAL010073506.1, read on the forward strand.
GTAAAAGGGAAAAAAATAAAAAAGTTATGACTATCAAAGAAACCCAATGCAAAAAATATTTTTTTACAAAATAAAACATTTTTTTTTTAAGTTTTTTTCAACAAAAAAAAAACTGTATAAATTGGGTTTTCACCATAATCTTTCTGACCCGGGGAGTAAAACTAATTTGGGCCCGGATACTGCATGGTGTGGGGTTTTAAAAATAAAAAAAAAACTAGTGGGATTTTTCTTCCCCCTCCCTTTCCCAAAAAATATTTTATATAAAAGCTTTTCAAAAACCTTGCCCCCCAAAAAAAATTGATAAAAAATAAACCCATTTAATCACCAGAAAAAAAAAACTGCTTTACGCCCGTACACAGAAAAATAAAGAAAGTTACCCTTTCCCCAGCCCTTATGGGCCGATGCAAAAAAAGGGTTTTTTTTTCTTTTTGAAAAAATGTGTTTTTTTTTTGTAAAAGCAGAAAAACATAAAAAAAAAAAATATAAAAATTTGGGTTATGGCTTTTTAATTGGAAAAAAACCCCTGCTGATTTAAACTAGCATGTCATTTATACCCCCCAGGGGTTGTAAAAAATTAAAAAAAAAAATACCCCTCAGGTTTGCTTTTAATTCTGTTCAAAAGCCTCAAAAAAACCTTAAAAAAAAAGTGATCAAAGCTTCACCCCAAAAAAAACCCAAGTCCAAAATCGCTCAATTACAGAAAAAAAAAAACGTTAGGGGCCTATCGCCCTTTGATAAACTTTTAAACCCCCTTTTTTTATAAACGCCTTTTATTTTAAAAAAAAGAAATTTAAAGCTTTAAAAAACTTTTTAAAATTTATATCTTTGTAATTAAAAGCCCCCAAATAGTAAATTTAAAATCATGTAATTTATCCCGCATGGCAAATTTTGTGAAAAATTTGGGAACCCCAAAAAAAAATTTGGGGGGAAAAGTTTTTTTTTCCCCCCCGGTTTTTTCCTTGGTCAAAAGCTGAAAAAACAAATGGAAAAACCTGTGCACCCAAAATGCACAATTCCCCCATGATTAAATTATGAGGGATGTTAATCCAAAAAGGGGTGCTTCTGGAAGGTGACTGTTCTGCAAATTTGGGGGCCCTGTTGAAATGCCAGGGCACCCACCAAAAAACCCAATGTTCCAAAAAGCCAAATTTAAGCGCTCCCAATGCCCCCAAAAACAAAAGTTTCCCACCACATGAGGGCTTTTTCAAACGGGGAAAAAATTTGCTTTGCACAATTTGGGTCCCTTTTTTTCCACTATTATTTTGAAAAGTTAAAATTTTTTTAAAAAAAAAAATTTTGCCGTTTTTTGGAAAAAAAAAATTTTTTTTTATTTTCAGAGCCCAAAACGCTAACATCTTTTTTTAAAAAACCCATCTTTGGGGAAAATTTACTCCCTCCCAACCCCTGGAAATATTTTTTTAAGCAGGTATTTTCCCAAAATTTTGGGTTCTTTTTGGGGGTGTTTTTTTAAATTTTTTAAAGGCCCTTAGGGTGCCCAACAAACTTGAAATTTGCGCCTAAATAAAAAGGTTTAATGAAAAGGGAACCCCCAAAGCCCGGTTGGGGTGCTTCTTCTACTCTGAGGCATTTTTTTTGGACCCAAATGCGCCTAAAAGCCACTTATGAAAATATCACTAAAAACAGAAATTTTTCGGGGGGAATGTTGATTTTTTTTTTAACAGGGTCACATCTCCCGGGGTTTTTTCCAGGGGTAAATGGTTTTCAATTTAAAAATTCTCTAAAAAAAAATGAAAATTTTAATTTTCCCTCCAAATTTGGGGTTTAACTTCTGTGAAATAGCTAAAAGGGGGGGAAAAACCTTTTTTAAATGCTTTTTTTAAAAATTCTTTAAGGGGTCTTTTTAAATTTGTTTTGGAAATTAAATTTTTGGGGGAAACCCAACATACAGGGCCCTTTTTCCATGTCAGAAAAGGACTAGTCACAAAAAAAAAAACTTTTTGCACATTTTTTTTTTAAAAAAAGAAAAATTACTACTTTCTTTTCTAAGAGCCATAATGTTGTAAAAAAAGGCATTTAAAAAGTTGTGCCGACCCCCACAGAGATTTTTGGTAGGGTGTAGTTATAAACATTTTGAGTGGAATAACTATCTATCTTTCAAAAAAAATTTTTAAAATTTTAAAAAGGCAAATTTTTTTTAAATTTTCAAAACATTTTAAAATTTTTCACAAAAAAAACAAAAGGGTTTTAAAGGACCAAAAAATTTTTCTAAATTTTAAAATTCAATGTGTCACGAGGGGAAAAAAATCTCTGAATCCCTTTGGGTTTGGTTTAAAAATGTCCCAAAAAATTACAACAGGGGCTGCAATCCCCGTTTTCCAACTCCTTAACACACCATGACCAACCCATATGTCCCGGGTTGGGTTTTTAAGGGGTTTTTAAAAAAATAAAATTTTAAAATATCTTTTTTATTTAAAAAATATTTAGATAAATATAGATTTTTACCAAAAAAACATTGTTTTTCCTGATTTCGGGTTTCTTCGAGCAAATCTTATCTCCTACATTTGCAGATAAGTATCCCTAGTTACCGTCCAACTCTTTCTGCTTTTGCTCTCTCTCTCTGCTCTTACGGGCCCGGACAGTGGTTTTGGGGGTGATGAATCAATCCTTACTCTGTTCCTTTTCCTTTTATAAGTAATGTGTTTACATTGGGTTACCAAATAGTTTTTCCCTCCAAAAATTCTTTAGTCTTGTGCACCTTTCAATTTTCAAACCTTCTGCAGTTATGTTACTTTTTCAGACCCCAGCTAGGGAAAAACAGAGCTGGTTTTTCAATTTTACTTTCGTAAAAACCACCCACAGCCTTTAACCCCGGAAGGGAAAAACCTAAGTGGCAATTTGGGTTTAATAAAACGCCCGGTGAGACAAACCCTTTAAGAATAATTTTTTCATATCACTGGGGCCCTACCAAAGGAATCAAACCCCCCCGAAACCCAAAATCTATGCTCCCATTTTTTTTAACCTTTCCCAAAGGGACAAAGGGGGCAAACGCTCGGTTTCCCCCCTATTTACAGATGGCCCGCATTTTTCTTCCATTTGGTGGATTTTTGAGGGCCTTTAAAAATTTTCATTTCCCTTTTGGGGAAAAAAAAGGGTTTTTTAGAACAACTCAAGGAACAATAACCCAAAATCCCAAATTTCTGTTTTCTTTCCTTAGGGTTCCCTGTAATTATCTTGAAACAAGAAAATAACCCTTTTTTGTCATCCCTTTCCCAACTAAAACCCAAATTTTTTTATTTCAAATTTTGGGACTTTCCCTATTTTAAAGGGTAACCCCTGTTTTGGAAAATACACTGACCCCAGCATTTTGGAAAAAAAAAAAATTAACCCTTGTGACAGTTAAATTTTTTACACTTGCAAGGGTTTTTTCCCGCCTTTTAAAAACATCAAAAAAAGGGTTTTCCCTTTCTGGGCCCATTTTTTCCCCTCACCCCCCCTGGACAGATCCTTGTCACATGATAATCCCCAAAGTTATTACTTTTTCTGTTTAGTCATTCTAATGTTAAAGGTTGAACTTTTTTGGCTTAAACCGTCGGGAGATTTGTTCAGTTGGGAAATTTTTTGAAAAAAAACATAATTTTTTAAGATTTCAGTCCCTGAGTTAATATCTAACCCTTTCTTTAAAACCCCAGCAAAGACAGTAACCTTATTTTATTCTTTTGTGAAACAAAACAAATTTTTAATGTACTTAAATAAAAATTTTGTGTCAAATTCCACCCTTTTAATTTTCTTTTTTTTCACTGTTTAAAAACCATTTTTTTTACCCAAAAAAGATTGGTTTGCCCCAAAAACAGATTCTTTTTTAAAGCATTTGCAGTTCTAAAAATTTTGTTGGGGGAATTGGGGATCTTGAAAGGTATAAATTTACAAGGGGGCCCGCTTTTAAAAAAATTTTAAAATTTGGGGGGTGCTTTAACTCTTGACTGGAAAAGACCCCAGGGGTTATGGTAAGTTTCAGTTTTAAATTTTTCTGTTTTATTTTAAAAAGTTTCCCAAAAATTTTTCATCGGTTTTTTTTATTTTTTGGGGAAAAATTTAAATGCATGTGCATACATGTTTTTTAAAAATCAAGCTACCCCGACTGAAATTTGGGTTTTTTTCTAATTTTTTAAAAGGGAAAAAACAGCTGCCCAAAAAATTTAAATTTTTTTTCTTTTTTGGGAAAATTTCTTATTAAAATCTTTAAACCTTTTTCCCTTTGGGTTTAAATTTTTCCCGGGGTTACATTAAAACTGATTTCCCGTAAAAAATTTTACTTTGGGGAAAATTTTTGATTGGGTAAATTTTAAAGAGGATTTTTTTATTTTTAAGACATTTTTAAACATGAAATTCAGTAAAAGCATATTCTAAAAAAAAATTTCTTAATAGTGAAGTATTTTTAATTTTTCAAGGAAAACATTTTAATAAAACAAACTTTTGGTGCTTTATTTTTTTTTTGTCTGTAGGCTTTCCAAAATATTCAAATTTTAAATTTTATTTTTTTTAAACACAGACTTTATCCCGATTTCCTTTTAAAAGGGGGTGGGTTTTTTTTTGGCAATTTTTAAAAAAAAAAATTTTGAGCCCCTTGGCTTATAACACCTACCATAGAACACACCCTGTTTTTGTATGTCACAAATAAGTTATCCAGGGGTCAGGGGAGACTTTTTTTTTTTTTTCCCTCCATTCTTTTCTTTGGGGTAGCAGAGAGAGCCTTTTTTACCCCCGATCTATTTTAGAAAATTTAAAATGAAAACGTCTTTTTAGTTTAAAAAAAATCACACCAAGTTTATCCCGGGTCATAAGTTTTCCTGGTAAATTGTTCCTCATGCTTTAACTTTTTAACAACCCTTTTAAATCTACAATGGCTCATTTTCCACTAAAGGGGAAAATGAAGTTTTTGTTAATTTTAATTCCCCTTATTTTGGGGGGGGTTTTAAAATAAAACTTTTTTTTTAATTTCAAATATTGTTTCACAAAAAAAAATTATAAAAACCCTTTTAATAAAAAAAAATGAAAAATGCAAACTTTGCGAGTAAATGTACTTTTAAAAAATTTTTAAACAAGACCCAAACTAAAGTAATTTATATCCTTTTTTGCTAATATTTACGGCCATCTGATAATTTTTTTTTCTAATCCGGGTTTTAAACATTTTCAGGGTCCACACGCTACTTTCCTGCCCTGGAGTGTAGTTAAACTAAGGGGGGTAGGTTTTTGACCCCAGGAAAAATTTTCATAAAATGGGGGGCCCCCAAAGTCCCACCCAATGGTAAAGAACAAAAGGGTGAAAATGAGGGGTTTTTTTTTCCTTTACACATATGGTTTTTAAAATTTGCTGTAAATATTTTAAACCCTTTTTCCCCTTAAGGGGAAAAAGTGGGGGTTTTTTTTTTTTACACTTTGCCTTTTTTTTTCCCCCTCGCCTTTCAAAAGGGCCAAAAACCTTTTTTTTTTTTTTTCCTCTACTTTGGGCATTTTAAAAGCTTTTTATGGTGAGGAAAAAATGTCTTTCTAAAGGTGTCATTCGATATACCAAAATTTAAAAATACTGGGAAAAACCTAAAAAAAAAAATTTAAAGTTGGTCCAAAATGTGGGGAAAAAAGTACTTGTGCCATGGGTTTGTGGAAATTTTTTTTTTTTCAGGGGTTTTCCCCCTCCATTTTTCGTAATGCAAACTTTGTTTTCTGCAGGGTTTAAAACAATTCTGGCAATACCAAATAGGAAAGGTTTTTTCAAAGATGATATATTACACCGTAAAAAAAAAAAATGCCAAAAAAATTTTCCCCCAAAAATTTTTTAAATTTGCAAACCTTTGTTTCCCCCCTTTTTCCCCCCCGCGGGGCCCCAAAAAAATTTTTTTTTTCGCTTCCACCCAAATAGAAACCCAGTTTAGGGGGGAGGAAAAAACAGTAGGAAAAAAATGAAAAGCCCTTTTTTATCATGTCACGTTAAAAATTTTGCTGCTTCCCTACAATTTTAATTTTTTTTGGGCCCGGGATGGATTCCCCGTTCAAAGTTAAAGTTTCCCTTTTGGGATTAAAGTTTTTCAAACATCAGAAAAATCAACTTTTTTTTCTTTCCCGAGCAGTATAAAAATGAAAAGCTGAGCTTCCCGATTGGTTGCTTTTGGGCAACAAAGACCCGTCTTTCTGCAAAAAGGGGTTTTTTTAAAAATAAGGACCTCTTTTTAATTTAATTTAGGTTTTCGTTTCTGGGAAACCTTTTTATTTTAGGGGGCGTCTTAATCTAAATTTTGTTTTTGGTGTCCCCTAAATTTTTAAACTGCCCTTTTTTGGCCCCTTTTTTTTTTTGGGTGATACAGTGGGTTTGTTATAAATTTTTTTCATTTTTTTTTTTTTCCCTTCCCATGCTTGATTCCAATCCGGGGCCAACCACTGGAGTTCCAATGACATTAGAGGGGACAGCCAATCATCAAGATGAGGAGTGTGGACCTCAGTAGAGAGGATGAGACAGAGAGTCTGAAAAAAAGCAAGTATGGCTGGCTTTGGCACTTAGTCTTTCCTCCGCAGGCTCTGCAATCAATCTCATTAGAGGGGAGAAAAGGATGGACTGTGGTTACCAGCAGTCACCACCAAATTGGAAACAAAGGAACTGGGAAACATCCGGCAAGCACCAAGTTTAGGGATCTTCATAAAAACTTGTTGTTTTAAGAATGAATTTGGATACATTTTGCACTCATAAATTACACATTTTACTAGTATTTAAAGGCTGGGGCAATAATGCAATACTTCTTAGACAATTGGCTGAAGCAAGACACCTTTAGATTTATTTAATAAATCTAAAAAAAGGCAATTTTATTTTTGTGCCTTCTACATGGTTTAAAATTTTGGAACTGATTTATAAATCTGTGTATTCAAATAGCTGTTGGACACCTGGATTATATTTGTTATTTGTTTCTATAAACCAACATATTCTGCAGATCTGTACAAAGACAGTCATTGTTATCATAAGTCCCTGTCCCCTTTAGTCTCTACATCTAAATTCCAAATTAAATGGGCTTTCTTATAGGCTATTTACCTGAGTCACAAGCAGTTTACATTTACTCTATCTCCTCGGGCTGTGGGTGGTTCTACAGCATTGATTAGCATATTTAGCTTCTAGATGAGCCGTTACCCTGATAAGCACGTGAGAGCTAATCTTCAGTTAACGAAGGTTCTTGTTAGAGATTATTAGTTTTCTCTGGATTGAACTGTCAATCCATGGGGTGATGTTATTCACTGCTCTCTCAGCTTATCACATACCAAAGTTATGGTCTGATATGCAGGTAACCATAGAAATCATCTGTGTCTCTTATCTCATGACTAAAGTAAAATCAACAAAGCAATATATTTAGAAAAAAATCATCAATTAACAATTAACATTTTCATGTTTAATTTCTTTGTAGTGAAAACAACTCTTTTAACTATTATTTTTTTTCTCTTTTGGGGCAGAAAGTGTGTAAAGAAACCCAGGCCAACACAAGAAGATTATTTAAACGTTATGTAGATTTTTCTCTTGGTTAGAGCTGAACCCACTGCAGGACAACACTGATAACTACTGAGCCACCATGCTGCTCATAGATGGATATTTGGAACGTGGCGGGGGGCTATTTAAATTTTTTTGCATTTTTTTAAGGCAGAATAAAAGCTAAAATTAACTTTGTATGGAAGAAAAAATAATAAAACACACTCATGAGGTGTCTCAGTCCTTAGTATATTTTTTGTGTACATTTCTGTTGGTACAAAATAACTTGCAAGAAAAGATGCAAAATAATGAACATAAATGAAGTTCGTGGTGATGTTAATGATACTGATAGTTGTCTGTCAGAGATAAGAGATATTTTTAAATTCTCTGCCATTGACTGTTTTGTTGTGAATTTTAAACCTAACAAATAAACTGTACGGTATGTGATCATCAATGTTGTTTGCACTATTTTGCCTATAATTCCTTACTATTCAGCCTTCTCTAAAAACACACTCAGCCTAAAACATGGAGTCATTTATATAAAATATGGTACTACTTATATTGTTTTCTGTAATTCTAGCACATTTGCTCTTATTAAATATCTCACCTAAAGAAGTTAGAGGGGATGTCTCACGATACTGTTTCACAGAGTCACACACAGCTTCATACTCAGATTGCATGGTAAGTCTGTGGGTGGTTACATAGCAGTAATTAGCATATCATCTCTGCTATTCCCAGCAGAGACGGTTACAGTGAGATGAGTGCAGGAGATTTAATCTAGTAAACAAAGCTACATATCTTCAAAGAGTGAAAACAGGTGCTTTTCAAGGGTAAACAATTTAATCTTGTTAGAGATAAAAGAGTGTTCTCTGACGACTATGGTGACATCACTCCCTGCTCTCTGTCTAATCAGGAAGGGAAATATGGGCAGCAACTACTAACCTAGAAACACTTTATGGACTCAGAACAGATAAAATCTCCCTTATCTCCTTACCAGGGCAATATCAAAAGAGCAATGCATTTAAAAAAAAAAAAAATCTTCATTTACCTGTCCCCAAAGCTAATCACTGTGGTAAGAAAACCCTTTAAAGTTGTATTAGATAATCAAGAGTGACGTAGGAAAGTAGGAACTCTTTTTTTATACAGTTCTTAAGTTTACCGGTACTAGAATGGGCACCATCGGGCCTATATGTGACGAAATCATGTTACACTAATGACTTAAAGGTGAAGGTAAAGATGATAATAAAAAAGATGTCAAATATTTCTTATATTTTCCTGCTTTTTAATTCTTAAATACAATCATTAACTTAAAGACTGCTTAATCAGACCAGATTTTTACTTCAAATTGTACAAAACACTGACAGCAAACTGCAGCGATTCATCCTAATGATCTTTAACTATAATTGTGCTTTTTCTACTTCTCCTTGCAGCTCTCTTCCTCTATTTTCAAATATAGCACATCTGCATCTTTGTTAAGAACAGCATGAGGCTGGAGTATGTCACTTTGATTATTGCCATTGATACCAATGGTAGCAAGTCTGTGCAAAGTAAATTTAGGTCTTGTGTGTATAGCTTTACATGATAGAACACAGAAATTTACAATTCTAACATGCAAATACATTGTATTGACTATCTGATGTAGCTTGCAGAAATGTTCCATTACATGTATACAGTATATATATATATACACACACATATCATTAAGGTGTAAGGTGGAGTAGTAGGAGTAGTGCTCTGGATCTTTATTCACAGGGTTAATAGCATGTTACACTTCAGTCACAGTTCTCCATATAGAAAATATAGTCTGGTCAGATGAGATCAAAATTGAACTCTTCGGATGCCATAATACAAACCGTGTTTGGAGGCCAAAAAGCACTACATATCCCTCCCAAAACGCCACATCAAGTTGGAAACATCATGGAATGGGCTTTTTTTCAGCCTATGGACAACTGGACAAATTTATGAATGGACAAATTTGCTGCCATCTATCAGGATGATGAAAATGAAATGAGGAGGAACATTTCAGTAAGACAATGATCCCAAACACACAGCCAAGGAAATTCTCAATTAATTTCAGAGAAAAAACACAGCTGCTAGAATGGCTCAGCCAATCACCTGAGCTGAATCCAATAGAAAATTATGGAAGGAACTAAAGCTCAGAGTTCATAGAAGGAGCCAAAACACCTTCAGGATTTTAAGAGTGTTTGTGTGGAAGAATCGCCCCTGAGCAATGCATGTCTTGTTTCTCCATTCTGTAGGTGTCATAAAGCTGACATTACCAACAAAGGTTTTTGTATTAAGTAATACGAAATAATAAATAAATTTCAGTAAGTGTGTACGATAATTTTTCCCGATGTCATTTCTCATTATTACACATAGCTTAATGTAAGGACATCTATTGTTTGATTTCTTTGCCTGTGTGGATTGTATGGGTTGTTTTCAACATATGATAAGAATTTTACACTGATAGCACTGTAGCACCTTTAGAAATATATTTACTTAGAAAATTGGTAAAATCTTCCAATAAAATCTTCAGCACACCTTTAAAAATTTACAAAAGTGATGGTCATAAACCGCACCTATCACAGATCATATTTTTAAATACCTTTTTATAAAAAAAATGGGGCAACTGAAACAGGCCAAAAGCTGTTGTAAAGCATAATCAAAAACTGGAAAAAGCAGCTCGGGCAAAGATTTCCCCAACTCAAACAAGAACAAAAAGAAATAAATTTAGAAAATCAAGAGATGATTAATTTAAACAATGTGTTTCACTACTCTATTTGGCTTTACTAAGTAAAACAAACCATATACAATTCTTCTAACATTCAGCAGTCAGTTTTTTAACTTAAATTGATTTGTGATAAAAAAAACACTACAGATTTGCTTTGCAGATTTGTACAGGTAAAAATTTCACAGTCATTAAAAAACTCAAAAGGGATAACATTCCCTTTAGGGAAGGCACCATGTGGGGTATAGGGGGATTAGGGTGTTTTCACCATTTGCTTTTTTGGTGTGTTTTTTATGCATTTTTTTAATGGGATTTTTGCACAGCAATGTACAGCATTTAAAGCGTACCTTCCACACAAAAACCATTAAAAACGCATCAAAAAAGCACCAAAAAAGCATGTGTAAAGACCCTTTTATTTAGAGATGGGCGAAATTTCTCAAAAAACGATTCGGCACTTCGCCGAATTTTCCGACAAAATTAAATTCGGTCCAATTACTTCGGCACGAATCCTAAAAAGCAGCTATTTCCAGGGTGCCAGAGCCTGCAGGGGGGCGAGAACATTTGTGCCATGCTTAAATAACAAGGGAGCTTGGTTTGGGGCTTCAACAAACTTTTGTTTTAGTATGACACGCAGATGACTCCACAGCTCTTTGAAATTTCTTCACTATAAAATTCCCTTTGGGCACAAAAGAAACAAAACTGACCAAAAAACTGAACGGGAAGTACCTATAAAATCAAGCCAGGAAAGCGGGAAAAAAAACAACTGGGGAGCTCAGGGGCAACATTATGACAGAGTGTGGAGTGCGGGGGGCAGCCCAGCAGCATGAGTCAGGCAGGGCAAAAATACATTCTGGAAAGTGGCAAAATCGAGGAAGCCAAAGAGTGGCACAATGACTGAAGCGGAGGTCACGGGGGCACATATGAGGGCAGGGGATGGGACAATGACATTCTGGAGGCGGCAAAAAAGATTGGGCCCCAGAGTGGCACAGTGATACAGTTGGAGTCCCACAGCAGCACATGAATCAGGCAGTGGCACAAAGACATTCGGAGGCGGCAAAACAGTATTTTGGCCACAGAGTGGCACAAACAACCCGTGTGGGGTCACGCGGCAGCATAAAGGGGTCAGGAAGTGGG
>JAODAL010073507.1:0-14713 GCA_025379985.1 Phyllomedusa bahiana
TTTACAAGATTTTACACAGCAATGTCAAGGACAAAATAAAAACCCAATCAGTGTGCAGCGAGGCAAAACGGAAAATGACATTGCTACCTGAAAGCCAAAACTGTAGCTAAAGGTAACAAAACAAGGTAAAAACCTAAAAAAAAAAAAAAAGACAAAAGAGAACCTTGTTTCCTCTCACCAGTAGAAGCAATATGCAAAATGTAAAATGACATTGTTACCTGAAGGCAAAAACTATCAGTATTCTTATGGGGTCAAATATCAATGTAACAGACACTTAAACAAAAAATAGTAAAACATAAAAATTATACAAAACAGATCCACTAAGTTTATGAAAGAAAAACAAAACTCAAGAAACATCTTAACAACGATGACGGGCGCCTTGAGTTAATGTGAATCAGTAATACATCACCTAAAAGTTGTTTTCTGTCTTCCCCCTCTTTCTAATCTATGTTTTTTTTGGGGGTTTTTTACCTTTTTCAGAAATAAAATTTAAAAGAAAATGAGGCTGAATTTTCCCCAGTGTAAAGGGATCCAGCGTCCCCCAGTGAAGCGCCAATCTCTCGTCATAAATTTTATCTTGTATCAAAAAAATAAAATTTTCAATTCAAAGATATTTTAAAAAAATTTTAAAAGGGCATTTACCCGTAAAATTACAAGAGCTTCTACCCTATGAAATGTTACATTGTCTCCTCACCGTGACCAGTAATGATCAGCATGTAATGTGGAGTTTTCATTCCTGCAAATGGTTCCCCTCTAAAGAAGACAATTATAGATCAATGTAATTGAAACAGATTTACTCAGTGCTTTTTCTCCTACAAAGACGCAACAATCTTGATGGTTACAGTTCTAAAATGGGGCATCAGACTCAAGGGTTATTTTTAAAAAAGATGGTGCTTCTACTTAAATTTTAGTAATAAAATTAACAAGTAAAAAAGTCACAGTGCTGGATATGACTCAGGCCCCTTTTTCCCTTCAGGGTCCTCCAAACCTTTGTTACTTCACACAGGTCTATACAAGTCTCACACTTCCTTCCATCAGTCTGGTAACTGTCTGAACATTCAACAGCAGTTTAAGAGAATTGATTCTGTAAAACTTCCTTTAGTTAATGAGTTGGCTAGGGTGAACTTGGATAAAGGAACAGTACTTGAGGTGGTGTATCTATTGGTTGTAATGGTGGGCTGACCATCATGGCAGGCCTCAGATGTGGATCCACTGGACCATCATAAGTGAGGGTATAAGCCATGACAGGGAGTGGAGCTCAAGTAGGTCCAGTATTCAACCAGAGATCGCCACAAACAGAAACACTACCAGGCCGCTAACCCTGACGCGAGTTGCTTGCGGTGGTAGCTAGGGTGCAGCATAGCACAAAATCTTATGGCAAAATCGTAGTAGGGGTCAGTCAGAAAGGTCAGGAAAGGCAGCAAGGTTTGTGGTTGAGGGATGGAGGCTAATGGTACGGTACACGGAATTAATAGTACGCACAAGGGAATGCTTCCTCTCAAGGCTATAAAGCACTATCGATTCAGCAGGGAATCAAGGAAGTGGCAGGACTTAAAAGGGTCAGCGCTCGGTGATAACAAATCTTGAGATGAACTGGACTCCCCGGTCCAACACAATATTTTGATGGAGTCCATGCAACTGGAATATATGTATAAGAAGAGGTTGGTGAGACGTGGAACAGAAGGTAGACTGGGCAAAGACATGAAGTGAGACATTTTAGAAAATCGGTCAGTGACCACCCAAGCGACAGTATTACCGTAAGAGGGAGGTAGATCAGTGATTAAATCCATAGTGATGTGGTTCCATCAACTGTTAGGAATAGGCAGAGGTTACAGCAGGCCCCTAGTAGAAATGGAATATTAGCAAACAAGATTTTAATATCCCGGGGTGTCCGGCAACTGAAGAGCAATGACCTCATTACAGAATTCTCTTCCGGAGTGGCGCAAGGCACACGTACATCTTACCCAGAGGTGCACATTGGAGGTCTATGGGAGCTGCGGAGATTAGAAATTCTGGGGGTACAGTGTGCCCAGGAGTAGCCTCTTCTCCAATAGCATCTGAAGCACGAGGAAGGGGTTAATATTCTTCTCTGCTGGATGGAAGTGAGTTACAAAATTGAATCGCGAAAAAAATAGGGACCACCTGGCTTGGCGTGGATTTAAATGATGTGCTGTCCAGAGGAGATTCTTGTGGTCAATAAAGATATTTACCGGATGATGAGCCTCCTCCTGGAGGTGGTGCCATTCAACGATGGTGTTGTTCTTTTCAGTGGAAGAAAACGTTTTGGAAAAGAAACCACAGGTCTGGGTCTTGCCTTTGGGGCCTTTTTGAGTGAGGACCGCCCCAGCCTCCATGCAGGAGGCATCAACTTCTAAGAAGAAAGGATTCTCGGTATCAGGTAGGGACAGAACGGGTGCAGAGTTGAAGGCTGATTTTAACTTAGAGAAGGCTTCTTCGGCCGTTCGTGGCAACAGCTTTGAGTTGCCATGCTTCTTGATGAGTGCCACAATCAGTGCCATCAACATTGAGAAATGTGGGATGAGCTGCCTGCGATAATTGGCAAACCCCAGGAAATGCTGCATGGCCTGCATGATGGCGGACAGTTTAGCGGGGTTCATCCGCAGACCCTCGTCCAAGATGATATACCCAAGGAAGGGGAGGCTGGTCTGATGGAAGAGGCACTTCCCCAGCTTGGCATAGAGGTTATTATTTCGTAAATGCCTCAAAACTTGGCACACATGGAGCCAGTGGGACTCTGGATTGGGCGATAAATCCAGGATGTTGTCCAGTTTGACAATCACACAGGTATGCAAGAGCTCTCTGAATATGTCATTAACAAATTCTTGGAAAACCGCCGGGTTGCCATTCGGAGGGCCTACCGATTCTCAAATTTTCATCCAAGCGTTGAAGCCCCTTTCCCCACTCGTCCTCTCCGGGCGATTGAGTAATGGGTGCCCCCCAACTCTAATTTAGAAAAGATTCTGGCTCCCCAGAGATGGGAAAAAGGGGTTTGAAAATTTAAACGTAATGGACAGGGTTTTATGGGTCTTTTTGAGCCCGGGGGTTCATGAAAGGGCACAGCAAACCCGTTTCTTTCAACAAAAGAATCTGGCAGCAGGAGATGTAGACTTATGGATGAAACCCTTCTGAAGATTTTCTTGGATGTAGGCCGACATGGCCCGAGTCTCTGGACTAGTGGTGAGCGATTGTTACAACTATCGTTATTGAGTCAATAGTCGACATCGGCAATTATCATGCCGAAATCGATAACAATTATCGCTGTGACAATTAAAGCCCATGGGAGAGGAAAAAAAGCTTCATTCTTAACCAAAACAGGGGGGGGAAAAAGGGCTGGGAATTAAAACCACAAAAGTAAAAGGGTCGTGCTACATCTTATGCAAGCAAATAGGCAACAAGAGTCACAGAAAAAAATCACAGATATTCACATCCCTGTCCGTACCACAACATGACCCTTAAACCTGCATGACCACAAATTAAAAATGCCCAAAGGGAGTATTTTTTGAACCATCTTTTAGTTGAAATGGACATTGACTATCCCTGTCCCGGAACACAGCTGACCCCAAAACCTGTCTGACCTACAGATTAAAAATTGCCGGAAAAAAAAGGGGTCTTTTAACCCCCATTTTAGTTTAACGGGCATTGGGCTATGCCCGTCCTGGGCCACAGATGACCCTCAAACCTTATCCCACAGATTAAAAAGTGCCGAAAAGGGGTCTTTAACCCCCATTTTAGTTGGTGGACATTGCTAGCCAGTCCTGGACGCAGCAGACCCTCAAAACCGCATACCCACAGATTAAAATGCTGGAAGAAGTAGTTTTTGACCACCATTTTAGTTGAAACGGGACATTACTATCCCTACCTGGACCGCAGCATGCCCTTAAACCGTCTGCCCAAGATTAAAAAGTCCCGGGGAAAAAGGAGTTTTGAACCCCTTTTAGTAGAAGGGAAATTTGACTTCCCTTGTACGGGCGCGCAGCCCCTTTAAAACCCTGCGACCCCGATTAAAAAGTCCCTAAAAAACAGGATCTTTAAACCCTATTTTAGTTGAACTGGACATTGATATCCCTTCCTGGGCCAGCATGACCCCCCAAACCTGCATGACCCACAGATTAAAAAGTCCCGGGAAAAAGTAGTATTTGAACCCCCATTTTAGTTAACTGGACATTGCTATCCCTGTCCTGTCCCCACAGCATGACCTCAAACCTACATGCCCCACAATTAAAAAGTGTGGGAAAGAAAGTAGTCTTTGAGCTGTTTTTTAGTGAAAGGAATTGGATACCCTACCCTATAAGCGCTTGTTTCCAAAACCCAAAAAGGGGTCCCCTTTGGACCATCAGCAGAAATAAACTATATTAAAACATCTAGTTTTCCAAAAACTGCTGCGGCTAGAGGTAGTTGCCATTCTATGGTGACATTTTCCCCCGTGACATTAATGTGAAAAAACTAACAATGTCCCCGTGGGGTCAATAATAATAATAACAATAATAATCTTTTTTTATATAGCGCCAACATATTCGCAGATTTCAATTTTAGGGGTAAATACAGACAAGGAAAAAAGTTTACAGTAAAAAAGTATTTACAGAAGGACCGGGGGGGGGAGGGTGCTAAATTAAATTTTTGGGGTTTGGTGGGGGAAAAGGGGGGAAAAAATGCTAGTTTAAAATGGTCCCGCAGTGGTGGGACACCCAAAGGGTGGGGGACACAACTTTCCTGCTTTACACCTTGCAGGATTCCTTTTTGGGCGATTATCCCTGAACCCTATTTTTTGCTCCCCTAACTCACATGCCCTTTCTATATCCGTTCTGAGGTTTGGTGAGTAATTGGTTATGCAGTTCACATAAGTAACCTTTTTTGCACATTACATCCTTTGTTGAGGGTTTTTTTTCCCTGTTTCCCCGCTCCTTATCACCCCTGATTGAATTATGTGGAGGATCAAAAACATTTGGGGATAGGCCCCTAGGAAAATTTTTTGGGGTTGTTTTTTGCGGGGTAGGCTCCTGCCAGGACCGCCTTTAGGGGGGGACTTTTTCGTTTTGTGTATATGGGGGGTGTAATAGTTGCCCTTTCTTGGGGCTTATGGGGTTTCTTGTACCCTTGTCCCTATTTTGCCTTTTTAGAGGAGTATGTTTTCTCTCTCATTTTTTTGTATTGTAGTGTTCCCTTTTACAATTATATTTATTAAACGTTATGTTTTAAGGCCTTAGGTTCCTCTTCTTTGGTTTATAGACAGAGATGAGGTCGGAGATGTAGGGGGGGGATGCACTAGGAGTGCTTTGGGGTGAGTGTGAGGGTTTATTTGTATTCTGTATGAATAGGCAACCAGTGCAGTGACTGACACTTTAAGGGGCACCGTATGCGGGGGAAAAGAAAGAGAGCCGGTGCTGATTCGGGACAGTTTGGAAAGGGGAGATTTTGCAAAAGGGGAACCGAAAGCGGGGATTACAGTAGTAAAACCGAGAAAAATAAGGCAACAGTAAGCGTCTGGGGGGTTTTCTACGTGAGAAAAGGGAAGATTCGGAGATGTTCTTGTGGTGCAGGTGACGGGAGCGGGCCAGGGTTTGGGATGTAGGGAGTTAAGGACGATCAGAAACATTAACCCTGCCCTGGAGTTTTTTGTGGTGCCACACACTGAGACAGAAATAGGGGATGGGGTTGGTTGGTAGAAGGTGGGATGACTATAAGTTCATTTTAATTGAGGTTTGTTTGAGATAGAGAGAGGACATGAGTCAAGACAGGGACAGACAGTCACTGGTTTTTTGTAGAGAGCAGGAGTGATGTTACAGAAGAGGTTTATAGTTGAGTGCATAGGTAAGTGGTACTGGAAACAAAATCTGCTGATGGTTTGTCAATTGGGCTGTGTAATTGAGAAGGGAGGGGGGCCCAAAAACCCCAAAGTGAGAGGAAGAGAGGAAAAGGAGATCCAGAAAACGGAAAACGAAGGAGCGGTCAGAGAGTAGGATGAGAACCAAAAGAGACGGGTCCTGGTGGAGGCACTGAGCAGTGGGAGAAAATGGTGATGAACATGGTCAAACGCTGCAAAGATCCCGGAGAAGAACAATAAGTAGTTGCCCGGGACTTTGCTGTCAGGGATCATTTTAAACTTTTGTAGAGCAGTTTCTGTAAGTGTTTAAAGGCGAAAAACCCGATTTAGGGTCAAGGGAGGGGTTAGCAGGAGATAGCGGGTTTAGGCGAGAGTAGACCAAGGTTCCCAAATTTAGAATAAAGGGGAGGGTTTGAGCTGTCTGAAAAACCTGCATTTTCCCACGTCAAGCGGGTTGAAGGGAAAATTAATGATCAAGGGAGGTGAGGGTATAAAAAGGGGACACGCAGGGGTTTAGCTAGCTCATGGGTGCTGTGAGAGCCAAGGGTGGGGTTCGTCATCTTTAACGCCAGATTCACTAGAAGACCGGATTTATGCGGGTTTGGTTAGGCCAGGGTGGCGCCCCTCATTGTTAAAAGGAAAAATGCCCTTATGAGCGCAACGAAAAAAAGTCATTGACAGAGTGCGGAAGCGGAAGTGTGAGAAAAAACCTTTGACCCTTTGGCAGTTGACAATTGTGAGAACAAAAGTCTGTTTTGAAATCACATTTTGTATCCTGTGTATAGCTGTATTTCACAGCAACATGCCCCCCAAAAATTTAAAAATGACCCTTTGGCCCTGTGATAATTGGAAGAACAAATTCGTTAAAACCACATTTTTTAGTAGGCAGTGTATAGTGTATTTCACAGCAACTGCCCCCCAAAAATTAAAAAACTGACCCTTGGGCCCTGTTGAAATTGTGAAGAACAAAGTCTTTTAGAAACCTTTTTTTTTAAATCAGGACTTATTTAAGTTGTATTTCCGCGCATAACCAAAAAAATTTATAAAAAGATTCTAGCCACTGTAAAAATTGTGAGGGAAAAAATGCCACTTAGAAGCCACTTTTGTTCCAAAGGCCATGATTATAGCTGTATTCACAGTACCATACCCCAAAACCATTGACGGGGAAAAAATTTTTTAAAAAAACCGTGTAAAAATTTGGGTGTCTTTTTACGTTCCTCCCCGGGAAAAACCAGCAAAAATGCCCTTTTTAGAATGAGAAAAAAAATTTGCAGTAAGAAATGATCTTTTAAAAAAATTTTTTTCAAGAGGACCTTTTTTTGAAGAAATGTGAAGTAGACCGGAAGCTAATTGGTGCCCTCGGCAATTGAGGCCAAACATCTTTAGAGATCCACGCCTGTTCATCTTGATTTTAAATCAAAAGATCCCATTTTCGGTGGAAAGGGGCCCATGCGTTTGTCTGTAAGATCCCCCAGTGGCTGAAGGTCCGCTCAGATATGACGCTGGCTGTGGGAAGACAACACCTCTATGGCTGGGGGGCAGCTCGGGCAATTTTTCCAATTTTGGATCAGAAGTCGATTGGGGCCCAAACTATCCCAAAACTTCGGTGTTGAGAAACAGTAGCGTACACCCTGATCTTAAACCGGTCCTGTGTGGTGTGCTCGCATTTTCAGTGTTGGTGAGGTGGGGGAAATAAGGATTTCCAAGGGCCCCTTTAGGCCCGCCACAAAAATTTCTGCTGCGCTGCCGCTATGGTACTTGGCATTCTAGGGTGCCACGTTGCTGATGTTGTTCCACCGTAACATTTTAAAAACTAAGAGACCAACAGAGTCCAGTTTAAATCACCCGGTCTAATTCCCCGCATTTTATCTCTTTTGGGTGGGGTTGGGGAAGGGGAAAATGTGAGTTTTCTTTTAACGGGGGGTCGAGGAGGGGGCCACCCAGTAACTGTTGTTCATTATGTGGCGTAACGGTCTGGATGGATCCCCCGGACCACCCCCCAGGGGGATGGGGGAAGCCCACTTTAGGGAGCGGGAATTAAGTGGTCCCGGTATTCACCCAGAACCCACGCCAAAGCGGGTGGACTTGCTGCGGCGGGGAATTACCAGGTCGCTTCCACTGACGGGGGCTTTCCCGCGGTGGCGGGCCAAGGGTAGGGTGGGACAGATTCGTTAGGAGGCTGTAGTCGGGGACAGGAAGGGGGTCAGGACAGGCAGCTTCTGGTTAGTAGTCGGTGGACAACTAGCTAAGGGTCGGGTTGCGGCAAGGGTTCGTGGTCGGTAATTAAACGTAAAGTCTGGCGGTTTCGGTACACGGTAGACAGGACTAGGACTAGACTTTAGGAACGCTTTCTCAAACGGCATGAACACTAAGGATCCGGCAAGGTGCCAGGAAAGGAGGCCAGGGACTTAAATAGGAGCGCAGTTTTTGCCCCACCCCCACGGCAATGACCATATTACCGGCGCACTGTCCCTTTAAATTTCAAACAGCATGGCAGCGGCGCTCACACTAGGGGCGGGCCAGGTGCACGGGACGGTGGAAGACAGGAGCTAACTGAGCAGGAGCGTGGGTCAGGGTAAGTGATCTCTCAACTGGCGGGGAAAGGCGGGGTGAGAAGGACCCCGAACCGACGTGACGGGTCGGCGGCTCCGCTTAGGTGTCGGAGCACGGATGGACCTGCGGAAGCCAGGGACAAGCGTTTGTCAGAGGCATCCGTGACAGTTACCCCCACCCATTTGATCCCCCTCCCCCCCTTCTTGGGAACCCCCTTCTTTATGGAGCGGAGGAATTTCTGGATGATTTGCTGCGATTACAGGTATGTGTCTCCTACCGGCTCCCAAAGACCTCTCCTCGGGCCCGAACCCCTTCCTAGTCAACAAAAAAAATATCCTTTTTTCGGTCTAGTTCTCCTGACTTTACCCAATGATCTCCTTGACCTCAAAGACTTTGGGAGCATCAGCACAGACGGTATGGAGGGAACAGACTTCTGAGAGAAGCGGTTAAGGGACCAGAGGTTTTAGCAGAGGGAAAACATGATAATGCCGTTGGGAATTTGCATGGTAGACGGGGAGCCGGATAAGTTTGTAAGAAGACCGGGTTTATGCAGAACTATAACCTCAAAGGGGTCCACAGGAAGCGGGGTGAGGAGGGGCGCGCGGGCGCGGGGGTCGGCTGGGGTGGTCCCAATTTATAGGAGGGCATTAAGACGGACATATCTGGCGACAGCCACACCTTGTCACCCTGGGAGTAGACAGGAGGGGAACTTCTTTTTTTATCGGCCTGAGTCTTTGGTGGAGCTCGGAAGCGCGGAGCAGAGACTGCGGTCTGGACCTCGTGGTCTTCATTATCCTGGACCCAGTGCGTCCGACTGCCAGAACTTCGGTTTAATTGTTTTTTTTATTTTTTTCTTTTTTTTTTTTCTTGGATGAGATGCAAGGGGAGAGGTGGGCTGGGGATGCAGGACCCGTATCTATGACTATAAGGAAGGGGAGAGAACCCGCAAACTCACGAACAAGGGTGTTATAGTGAGGTATTTCCCGCAACATGGCAGCAGTTGGACCAGTAGTCTTGACCATGCCGGTACGAAGTGACGCAGATAATAAAAATCTCCCACAAGTCTGGATTGACCACTCTCCCCCTGACCATTCGATCTGAGGGTGGTAAGCGAGAAGAAAGTTAGCTTCACCGAAGTTGGGAACACAGGGCTCGCCACAAAAAACCTGGAGACAAAACTGGGGACTCCCCGATCCGAGACGTCGTTGTGAGTGGAGTCCATGCTGACGGAAACACGTGAAGAAAGAAATAGCTCCGCAGGTGAGGTGGCAGGACGCAGGCCTGGCAACGGGACAATAATGCGCCATCTCGCGGCAGAAATTCGATCAGTAATTACCTCACCAAATAATCGGTGTTGCCAGACGAGGAGGGAGATATAAAGTCCATAGACAATATTCGCGTCCATGGTTGAGGTTGGGATGGATGGTAGTGGCTGTAGAAAGATGCGGTTTGTGACGAGGCGTTCTTGTTGCGGAACAGGAGTCTACACGAATGAACGAACGTACCTTGACATCCCTCTCGATTCTGGCACCAATAGAACCGGGATATCAGGAGGAAACGTTACTTTCGGCGCCGCGTGGGATGACCGGCCACATAAGGAAGAATGTCCCACGTCTGCGGGGTGAGCAGGGCGCACGTAGGTATTCCAGGAGGAACCTTCGAGAGGTAAAACTGGAGCTGTCGAGATAGGACGTTATGGTGGAATTATGTGTCTGGAGTAAGTGTTCTTCACCCACCACGTCGGAGGCACGGGATGGAAGAGGAGCATCGGCTATCACGTTCTTCTCTGCAGGCAGAAGTGATCTGGAAATATAAGCCTGAGGAAAGAAGAGCGACACCTAGCATGCGTGGGTGATTCGCTGAAGCAAAGTTCTGGAGATATTGGTCTGGTTTTTTATGGTCTGAATAGTATGGGGATGGGGTGACGTGCACGACCCTCCCAGCCTCGTTACGACGCATTCCTCCAAGAGCCAGCTTGATGAGCCACGAGTTCCCGGTCACCGTTCGTATAGTCATCTCGGCCGAGGAGGAAAGCGGTCTTAGAAAGCAAGCCACACCGTTACAGTCTTGCTCGTGGGCCCTCTTATGCGTAAGATACTCGTCTGGCCCCCCCACAGAGAGGGCTCATCCACATTCAAGTGAAGGGTTTCGCGGGATGCGGACGTGAAAGGACAGATGCCGTAGAGAAGGCGAACTTGAGCTTCGAGAATAGCCTTATCTTCAGCTTCTAGGGCTAGCTAGCGTGGGTTTAGCTTGCTTCTTGGTGAAGGGACACTATAGGAGCCAAACTAGTGTAGAGAAGTGGGGATAAAATGGCCGGAATGGTAGTAGTTACTGAAAAGCCCAGGAAGCGCTGTATAGCCTGTAGGCCGGACTCGGGCGGTGACCACTGAACAGGCACGCGACAGTTTTGCGGGTGCCATCCGTAGGCCTTGGTTCAGAAAGAAATGTACGTTTAAACCCAGGAATAGGTAGGGTAGGCTATGTCTGATGGAAGAAGGCACTTCCCTAGCTTGGCATACAAATGGCGCTCTCCCGGAGACGCTTCGCAAGGACCTGGTTCGAAACATTGGCCTGCGGTGGGACTCAGAGTGTCTAGGGGAGTACACCAAGATGTCATATAGGTAAACTACTTATGCAGGGGTTAGAGGAGGTCTCTTGAAGACATCACTTACACGAGCTCGGAAGACGGCAGGCGCATTACAAGTACGAAGGGCATCACCAGGGGTACTCAAAGTGACCATCCCTGGTGTTTTGAAGGCCTGTTCTTCCATTCATCGCCCTTGCGGATTCGGACCAAAGTTGTAGGCCCCTCTCAGATCCCAACTGGAGGAAGATCTTTGCGCCCTGCAGATGGTCAAAAAAGTTCTGTGATCAATCGGCTAAATCTGCTGTATCAGTTTTTCGCACCGTGATCTTGTTCAGGACCCGGTACAGTCTATGCGAGAGGGTGACGGGTAAGGACCGTACTTCTTCTTGCAAAAAAACGAATCCCCGAACCGAGGGGGATGAGGACTTTCGGGATGAACCCCTTCGGAGATTTCCTGCCGTTGGATGTACTCTGACATGGCTTGTGTCATCAGGAATCGATAATGCGAGGTTTGACTATGCCAGGGAGGATTGGTACCGGCAATAAGGTCGATCGGGGCAAATCGAGGGAAGAATCTCGGCTTGTCTCTTGGTGAAACACCATCAGACGTATGCCTGAATACTCGGGGAGGCAGCCCGGGGAGCGGTCATGAAGGGTCGAGCGCGGGAGGCAGGAAAGCACTGGGCGAGGCGCCACAAACAACGGACTGACAGTTGGGACCCCAACGATATCACTTCTCCAGATGTCCAGTCGTAGGGTAGGAGAGTTGGAGCAGCAGCATGGAAGTCCGAGGAGGACCGCTGACGAGGAGCAAGGCAAACACGTAGAAAGAGATTTCTTTCTTTATGTAGGAGCACCACATGGAGGAGGGACAAGTGCTTGGTGACAAAAACTGGATGGTGTCGCTAAGCATGCTCCCCGCTGTCGGACGGAGATATCGAGGGTTTTTCGTCCAATGGCAGTACACCTGAAGCCGGTATGCTTCACTAGAGACTGGTGGTTGATAGTTCCCGGCCGAACCCGAATCCAAGAAACGCGGTAACCTCGGAAAACGAAGTACCAGTCTCTGAAACGACCAGTCACTGTTTACGCGCATCAACAGGTGTGGAGAGGTGGGAGGTTTGCCACCTAGGAATGCCTCTCCCACAGTTCTAGGTTGCGGACAGTTTCCCACAGGCTTGGGACGTTGGGACAAATTCACTCCAGTTAATGCATCTGGGCTGTCCACTCAGTAGGAGGGCATAATGTTCTTCTGCCGACGCTGGGCCACTCTTCCTAAGTAAGTGAGGCACGATCTCACCTGGCATGGCGCTCCTCTGTAGCTGTTGGTGGCTGTGGCGCAGGATGGGCCTCTGGGAAGACCGGTGCCGACGTGGGAACGGCGAGGTGGGCAACAGTTGCTCTTGCCGAAGTTCCTCCTCCGCTTTCAGTGAAACGCACATCGATGCGGCGTGGCCCACCGGATCTGTAGTACTCAAGGTGAGGATTCGATGTTCTTTTGGCAGCTAAGCACATCCTTAATTCTGGATTGGAGCCCTTTCTAAAGGGGGCACACAGAGCGGCTCGATCTTCACAAAAGTTCCTCGAGGCCAAGGTAGCGGAATTTGCACTGCGTAGTCTCCCATGCACAGCAGAACTCCTTGGCGCAGGTTTAGGAGAGTGTCTCGCGTTAAGATGCACAGCTGGTTCTCGAACACACTGCCGGAACTCTCTGAGGAATGGGACCTGTAGGGTCTGCTGTCAACCGGATAATTCGCCTGTCCCACAGAGGAGGAACGACACGAAAGCCTCTTTAGCTCGTTTCCTTCGGACAGAAACTGCATCGGCATCTGGCTCCACGTGGCATAGAGCATTTGGGTGATGAACCTCTGCAGAGTTTCATCGTCTCCGTAGTTATTTGTTACGGGATATGAGCCGAGCAGGGCACAGCATAGGACCCCCGAGAGCCAACAGGATGAGACCGTTGAGGCAGGAACAACAACTGGATGAGCGGAGCAAGAGTTGCTGCTGCCTGAGCGGTGATGTAGCTGCTTGCACCATGGAGGAGATTGCTCGAGCTGCTGCGCTGTGGCCTGCGCGAAAAACTGTTGTGATTGCTTGACCATGATGGAGGTGATGTTGGCAAACACTCGGCAAGGACACCTTGGCGGGATACCATCTGGAAGAGATCCTACTGTAGTCGGTCTCTGGTAGTGGATCCTCTGGACCACACGCAGGCGATGGTGGAAAGCCCACACAAGGGAGGGAATCTAAGTAGGTCCCGGGTATTCACCAGAGCCTGCCGCAAAGCGGGATGGGAGACTTGCTGAGGCGGGAATCTCCAGATCGCTTCGCCAATGGAGCGGGACTTGCTGTGGTGGGCGGCCCAAGGGTAGGCGTGGTTAGCAGACTTCGTTCAGCAGGGGCTCGTAGTCGGGGACAGGCAGGAGATCAGACAGGCGCTCTGGTTCGTAGGACGTGGACTAGCAAAGGGTCAGGGCTGGCGGCAAGGTTCCTGTCCTGGTTTAAACGTAAAGCTGGTCGGTTAGGTACACGGTAGACAGGTACTTAGAATAGTACTTTAGGAACGCTTTCTCCAAAGGCCCATGAACACTAGTGTTGAGCGATTATTATCGACAATGTTTGAAATCGGGCCGGTAGTTACGATGATCGGATTGATTAGATCACGCGATAAATTTAGGTTAAAATCGGTGATAACGATTAATATCGCGCCATTTTGGGCTCTTCCTGCCCATTTTGGCAGCCAGAAAATCACCTTACAGAATAGGCAGGGTAAAGATGGTGTGCGACGCCCATGCCCTGGGATGTGTAGGGTTTTCGTTTTGGCTGGAAAAAAATCACTTTAAACCTCGTTTTACATAAAACCCACCCCTTTTCCTGTTCATGATAGTGTGTGTCAGTATCTAAAAAGCAGTGGGGACGGCCCCTTGCCTCTGTACAAAAGTCAGCGAAAATTATTCTATTTGTTCACAGAGAAAGCTTACTTTTAGCTTTTGACCCCTTAGAAATCAGTTAGATTTTAGGTAGTTTAAAGGAGAGGAAAATTTTTTAAAAGGGGCATCTAAGCTGTAAAATCACGGGGGGGGAGCGGGGGGTGGGGGAGGGGCGCGGGCCCAACACAGGCAAGCTCTTTAAAGAATAGGATATTGGGTTTTCAACATTGCCTGAAAAGCTTTTTTATTAACAGTTTAAATGTTGAAATATTTAAATTGGATAAATTTGGGGGACCTGAACTTGTATTAGGAAAACAGATCTTTTTAGTAAACTGCAGGTCTATTTGTTAGGTGCAAAACCCCCCTTTGATTTTTAGTATACAATTTTAGAAAAGGGGTTTTTTTTTCAATTTTTTCCCGTTCAACTTTTGTTGATAGAGGTACCTTGCTTTTAAAATTTTTAAACCAGCTATTTTTAGTCACCCAGGTTTATTTTGTTTCCAAAAAAACCTTTTTTTTATCCGTATACATTTAGATACTGTTTTTTTCATTTTGCCCAGTTTCCCGCTGTTGAAAAGAGGTACCTTGAGTTAAATTTGGGAAACCCCGAATTGTGTAGTCACCACAGGGGGAATTGATAGGGGGCCCAAAAATCCTTTTATTTCCGTAAAACATTTCAGTTACGTGGGTTTTTTGCAATTTTTCCCAGGGCCAGCCCTTTTTTGATAAAAGGAAACCCTTTCGTTAAATTTGAATCCAGCAATTTTTGTAGTCACCAAAAGGGGGAATTGATAG
>JAODAL010073508.1:0-14713 GCA_025379985.1 Phyllomedusa bahiana
CTTTTATTCATTCAATTTTCCTTCCCATTCCAGACCCAGACATTGCTGCTCACAAGCTACAGCCTGGAGACTGGGTCTACGTGAAGAAGTTTGTGTGTAAGACTTTGGAGCCGAGATTTGAGGGGCCGTACCAAGTCCTGCTGACCACGACCACATCTGTCAAGGTGGCAGGAAAGCCCAACTGGATCCACGCTTCGCACTGCAAGATCGCTCAAGCCCCAGAGATGAAGCAGACGGTGCTCTTACTGATGAAGTAGCTATGTTGTTTTAACTCTTGGGCAGAACCCATCAGTGGCCATTACCAAGGAGAGAGGGATGGTTACCCTTTGGTTTAACTCATCCAGTGCTCATGTAGCCACATATTCTTTTGATTTTTGTGATGTAGTATGTTGTCCTGAGGTTCCCATACAGTGCAACATCAACAATGAGCAATCTTCTGCTGCACGCTGCATATATTTGTGTGTGACGGATGAGTATTGGGGACCCTCTTGCTATGATTGGGTTGCTGTGGGTTGGAACACAGGGAAAAACTGGGGGTATAGACCACAGACTGCCATAAATAGGAAAGATAAACAGGGGAAACCCCTACTTACTAGAATGAGGTTGACAAAGACTGGAACCTGTCGAGAACAAGGAGTACCAGGAGAAAGCATGCCCTTAACGCTAACTATTGAAAACCTCAGGAGACTGATGGCGGTATATATGTCCTGGGAGCCTATATATGGGGGTGGGGGGGTTTAAGAAAAAATTCAGTTGAAGGACATGAATACAGACCCAGAGAAATGGTTGGGAGTCCCAGCACCCACACCGGTAAACCCGCTTATGCCCCATGTGCAGACTTTTCAGGGCATGACAGCCATGGCTGATCCTACCCTTGATGATACTATAAGGTAGAGACTGGGTTCTCAGATAAAAACTTGTGGCTAGATTGGGTAAAATATACAGCTGCCCAACATAACAAAACAAACTGCTATGTCTGTTCAGCTGCCAGGCCCCATATAGGCACTGTCCCACTAGATATTCCGGAGGCAGCACAAGAATGTTTTCTTAGTTTATACACTAACACCACCACAGATCATGCTGCCTGTGAGGACTGGAAGGTCGAGTACCCAATCATCCAAAAAGCAACAAAGCCAACAGTTGGGGTTACAGTCTACCCAGGCAATAATACCTGCTATACCAGTAGAATGGGAAATGGCAGATTCCTGGGCAAATTCCCCAAGAAAGGGTATTGCTCCACATACCATAATTCAGGGCAGCCTTTTACAGAATCGGTTTCAATTCTAGGGGGACTATATTGGATATGTGGAGATTTAAAGTTTAAAGATCAGGCTAGAGGGCAACTGGACCGGACAATGTGCTTTGACTAAGTTACTCATCCCATTCCATATATTGAGTGAGGGGTTCAGAAGATAGTGGCACAATGAAGCCAGGGGGAAAGAAGAGAAGCCTCCCCAAAGGGCAGTTTGACCTCCACGTGTATATCAAATGCTATAGGAGTCCCAAGGGGGGTCCCTGATGAGTTTAAAGCAAGGGACCAAGTGGCCGCTGGGTTTGAATCTCTGCTATCGATAATCAGTCTCAATAAGAACGTAGATTGGATAAACTACATATATTAAAACCCAGCAGAGATTTTGTAAATTACACCATAGACCCCGCCCTGCAGGGCTTGGAAGATCAGGAGGCCCAACCTCTGCTGTACCCTGGCAGAACAGGAGGGCCCTGTACATGGTTTTTGGCTGAGAAAGTGTGCAAAATGATTGGGGAAACTTGCTGTACTTTATCCAAATAATACGGGAAACCGAATGGGAAGGTCACCGTGGCCATTAAAAAGCTAGATGATCTCTCAGAAAAATTTTAAAAGTGCAACTCAGGCATAGTCCCCTGGGAACAGTGGTTTATTTCATGGTTTAAGGTGGCAGGGAATGCTTGCCCAGATAGGATTGCATATTGATTGTGTTGCTAATTCTTGCTCTAATTGTTTGTTGTGTTCTCCCTTGTTTGAGGAAACTATTTGTGAAAGCTGTGGACCAGACTACTCCCATTATGATGAACAGTTGTCCACGGCCGGACCTCTATGATTACAGCGACACAAACACAACCATCAGCTGTCCAAAGCCAGACACCAATGATGATGTGGACATTAAGACACTATTCCATGAGAGAACCCTTGACGTCAGAAGTGCTCCGGAAAGTCATCTATTCCCCCTGCAACCACACATCCTCATCAAGAATTAGACCATATAGTGTAGGGTGATCTAGGCGTACCAGGGGTTTGTCTGCGGGCCGCCCTCTAAATGGGGGCGAGGTACAATCCACTAAGGGAGGATTAGGAAAAAGGATTTGGGAAAGATTAAAATAAGACCAAAGTCTCCCAAGGGGGGGAACTGTTGTGGATGGAACGAATATATATATTTAATTATTGTGTGTGTCCTTTTGTGTCTTCATTTTAATGTAAATTTGGGTTTGGATATTACCTCACATATACATATATAGCAGGCACATACCTATCTAATACAGCATGTAAAAGCTGCTGTATATCTCTTTTCATAATGTGACTTAACAAAAGATGACCACCTTTAATAGTAAGTGTTGTAGACAGATTGTCCGTGTAATCCAAGATGGCACTTCTTCTGAAGTTACACCTGTATTTAGACATTCCTGAGCTGTGAGGAGTGGTCTGTAGATAAGGGAATGTACCAATAGACCCTGATAGCCAGGTACATTGATGCTTCTATCTAGCAATTTGCAAAAGTAAAAAATAAAAGCTGCCATTTTGTGAATAAAAGGCAGAAAGCGTTTTCACAGCAACAGGTCATGTTGTAGATGTTATTTCACGGTGCACCCACTTTGGTTATTTTTCATCTAATTTTGGACGACTCACAAGGACAGAATAGCCCCTTAGAGGCTACTGCAACTTCTATATGAAGGATGGAGTCAACTGGCACATGATATAAGCCAAGCGAGAACAACTCAGGAATAGCTTTCTCATAAGGCTCAAGGCACTAAAGATCCTGCAAGGGAACTAAGAGAGGTGTACCAGATATAGGGTCAGCACCCGGCAATCACCAATTAAAACTGGCCCTTTAAGTATCAGAGAGCAGGCGCATGCCCTAGAAGACAGGTAGCGCTACCGCCAGCGAAACTTGCAGCTAGTGGGCGCAGATGGATTACGGAGGAGCATGACAAGGTAAGTTGCTGCCAATGAGAGGGGACACAAATGCGCACGCCTCCCGGCATGTGGGCCGCAGGGTGGCTCGTTACACCAGCACTGTGCTGTCCTCCCTCTCCGTCAGTCTTCTAGTCTTCATCCAATCTGGATATAATTCAGAGCGCTTACTTTTGAACGGTGATGTCAGCCAATGGCATGTGCCTGATGCAGCCCACAAGACATCTGCAGCAATTGCGTCATTCTAGAGTCTGGATGAATAACCGGAAAAAAAATGAAGACCAGACATATAGTAGGAAGGGTGCAATTGTTGTGCAGTAACTCCGAAGTTGGTGGGGGGATGAGAGAATATGATAATAACTAAACAACATGTTTGATCCCAGGCCACCAGTTCAGGTTAGTAAAAAAGGCTTGACACACTTTGTAAAAGTAATGTGTCTCATCTCTGGTGTGACCTCAGTCTGTATGCTGACCCTGCTTCCTCTGACTCCTGCTCTGACCTATGCTATGTGCCTGACTACAACTAGGGCTGCAAAGCATAGCTATAGACATTGTAGTATCTTTTTGTAATCTACTTGACCCTTTTTTCTAGAAAAGTTACAGTAGATATTTATATACATTGTAAGAAGGCACAAGGTGTCATTATAATGCCAAAGGCTGTTTCATTTAAGGGTGAAGTAAGTTGCTCTAATGTTGTCTAATTTTCTCAAAGGCTTGAGTGGTAAATAAAACAGTTTGAAGGTGTTATCCTTAGAGTATGTTCAGCTTTTTGTGTGTACTTTGCGCTGAAATACGTGCTTTAATACGTCTAAAACAACGTACAATACACTTCTCATTAACTATAGTGTAAAATATGCGTTGTCAATCACATAACACGTATTTCAAATATATCACACTCGTTCTTTTGTTCGCTTCAGAAATGTATTGACATGTCAATTCTTTCAGGCGTATACGCGTCATGAAATAATAAAGTATAGGAGGCAGATATCTGCCTGGAACATTGTGCAGCATAATTTCGTTGAAATTACGTGCAACGCAATACGTCATGTGAACTTCCCCTAAGACTACCACTTGAGCAGTAAATTATAAACATGTCAATTCTTTTCAGGTGCGCACAAAAAAAAGTGTGAAATGTGAGAAATATATATACAAACTCAAAAAATTAGGGTGCATTATGTGTCTTTTGGTTGAAATTTCAAGATGAACATAAGATTTCTTGAAAAAAAAATACTGAATTAAATGAGATCATCTCTTGACTTTAGAATGCACATGTCCAAGTGTTCAATGTTTCAGAATTTTTTGCACAACTTTCTGATTACTAACAAGGAGCTTAATGGCAAAATTCCCAACAAGTGTTTGATCCCTGAATCAATCCAATACCTTTAGGGGATCAATTATTGAATTGTGTTTAAAACAGTCCACCTCATCCACGTTCACATTTTGACATCATGTGACCCAGACAAACCCTTACCAATTGGTCAACCAATACCCATCGCCCAAATGCGAGGCTTTCAAGCAGGATGCTCTCAGACGGAAGTTGCACTGACTTTGATTGTCATCAGCAGGTTGTATCAGAGATACAGAAAGGCTGGAAGAGTCACAGAAAGACAAAGAAGTTTACGTCCTTTGGTTCCATCGCACACTGAATAGCGCTTCATTGTTAATAACGCCCTGCGGATCCGGATGATGGATGCCACACAACTCCAAGTATGTTTTAACCCCCTACTGCCACAGAACATTTTTGGGCATTCTGAACAGAGCCCCATTTTTTAAATCTGACATTCGACAATTTATGTGAGAATTAAATTTTTGACAACTTTACTATCAATGTGACCATGTTCCATTTTCTCGTGAAATGACGCATTTGTCCACATGTATGAACCTGTTTAGGTCTTAAAAACTCACGTCCTTTTGCCCATAGACCCTATGGTCAAAAAAGGTGAGTTTTAGACCTAAACAGGTTAGTGCAGGTGGCCCATTGTCATTTAAGCAAGAAAATGTATGGTCCACACAATCCTTATTTATTGTAAAAAATATCAAAATATCCTGAAAATTTATAGAAAAAATGCGATAATCCAACTTCAAAATTTCTTGTGTAGCATCTACAATATCTCTACTTTAGGTTTTGGTCATAATTTTTAAAATGTTTATATTTATAATATGACATTAAGGAACTTAGGAAATTTAGTAGACAATATTTCCACATTTTCAAAAAATTTGCAACATAGATTTTTAGGGACCTAGTTCCCAGTGGCTTTGAGAAGGGTGCATATATGTTAAATACCCACATAAATGACTCCATCTAAAAAAAACTACACCCCTTAGAAGTTATTTAAATCAGTGTTTTAGGAAGTTTTAATAACACATAAGGTAGCATAGTGAAAGGTGAAATTTAAAACGGAAAGATTGACTAGGAAATCAAAAAAAATATTGTTTCCCCCCCAATTCTACCGTTTTTTAAGATATTCCAATGTGGCCAAGTGCGCTATTTAGCTCACCACAAGCCCAGAATTGGGGGATCACCAGGGGGACTTTGGGGTCTTTTTTCAATACGTTTTTTTTGGTCCATGCAGGTTTTTCGGAAACCTAAAAAACGTTTATTGGAAAGAAAAACTTTTAAAAATATATCCCAAGCAGGGGTTTTATATTAAACCCCAATTTTAGACCATTTTTTTAGCTTTAAGTGGGAAAACAAAAAAAAATTTTTTTTTCCCAACAACAGCAATTTTTAGCTGAAAATGTTTCATTTTTACAAGTGTCTTTAAAAAAAGCTTTCCAAAATTTTTGTTACGATATTTTTTCCAATTTCGCAATTTGTAAAGCCCTGTGGAATTTTTGGTTGCCCGCTATATAAAAAAGGGTTTTATTATTATTTTTATTATTACCCTACAAAAGGGTGTAAAAACTGTTGGGCATATTTAAAGAAACGAGGGAGGGAGCACTTTTTTTTGGTTTTTTGGAATGAGATTTTGGGGGGGTCCCCATGTTGCATTTGAAAACCCCCCAAAAGTCCGAAAGGGACACCTTCCCTAAGCACCCCCTTTTGGGTTCACACCCCCCATGGATCTCATCTAGGGGCATCTTGGGAAACACAGGTGTTTCCAAGTTTTTTTTAGCATTGGGCCCTATAATAGGGGGAAAAAGCAAAGTTCCACCATTTGATTTTTTAGCTTCAATTTTTCAACGTTTGCCTGGCAGTGAAAATAAAGATAACTTTATTTTCGGATTGTTCAATTGCAATGATTAGAGATTTGGGGGAAATTTCTCAAAAAACGATTGGGTCCTTCGCTGAATTTTTCGAAAAAAATTCGTTTTTGTTTTCCGAATTACTTCGGCAGAATCGCTTAAAAAGCAGCTATTTTTTAAGCTGCACAGAGCCTGGGGTGCTGTTAAAGTTGTTTTCCCGCTTAAATATGCAAAGGGGGCTTGGGTTTTGGTCTTCTACAATGTTTGTTTTTAGTATAACGCAATGCGGGCCGCCGCTCTTAAAACGCTTCACTATAAAAAATTTCCCCGGGCACTTAAGAGGGGAAAAGACCCAAAAACTCAAGGGAATTAGCCTGATAAGTCTTTCCAGCGAAACTGGAAAAAAAAACAAGCTGGGAGCTCAGGTGGAAACATTAGTGACAGGGGTGTGGAAAGGGTGACGGGGGCGCCAACAAAATGAGGTCAGGCAGTGGCACAATGACATTCGGAGGTGGCAAAAACACGGGGAAACCCAACAGGTGGCAAACAATGACTAAATTTGCGGGGGGGCCCGGGGCGGCATCGGGATGAGGGTTCGGGCAGGGGGCCAATGACATTCGGGGGCCCCGGCAAAACAGTATTGGGCCCAAAGAGGGCACAATGTAAACAGTTGGACCCACAAAAAGCAGCGCATGAGTCGGGCATGGCACAATGCTTTTCTGGAGGGGGGCAAAAACAGTATTAGGCCACAGAGGGGCAAAATGATACAGTGTGGGGGTCACGAAAAGCAGCAGCATGAGATCAGGCGTGGCCACAAGGGGCATTCTGGGGGCGGCAAAACGGGTTTTTGGCCCCCGGGGGGCCCCAATGAAAACGTGTGGAGGTCACGACAGCAGAGCATGAGATCAGGCAGGGGCAAAATTTACTTTTCTGGAGGCGGCAAAAAATTTTTTGGCCACAGAGTGGCACAATCACACAGTGTGGGGGTCACGGGGGGGCAGCAAAATGTATCAGGCGGGGGGCAAATGACTTTCTGGGGGGGGCAAAAACAGTATTGGGGGGCCCAAGGGGTGGCAAAAAACCCCACAGTGTGGGGGCCCCCCCCCCCCCCCCCCAGGGCGGCACCCAGAAATAAAAATCAGGCAGTGGCACATGACATTCTGGGGGCCGGGAAAACAGTATTTGGCCCCACAGAGTGGAAAAAAAAACAACCACAAAATGTGGAGGTCACGGCCGGCAGCAGTTGAGGTCAGGAAAGGGGGCACAATGACATTCTGGAGGCGGGCCAAAACAGTATTGGGCCACGGGAGGGGCACAATGATACGTGGGAAAGGTCACGTAGCAGGGGCATAAGATAAAGGCAGTGGCACAATACATTCGGGAAAGGGGGAAAAAACGTATTAGGCCACGGGAGTGGCACAATGATACAGTGTGGGGGGCCCCAACGCAGAAAGCATGAGATCGGCGGGTGGCAAAAAGCCCATTCTGGAGGCGGCAAAACGGGATTTGGCCCCCAGAGTGGCACAATCAAACGGGGGGGTGGAGGTCACGGCGGCAGCAGAAAAAGAGATCGGGCCAGTGGCACAATGACTTCTGGAGGCGGCAAAACAGTTTTTGGCCCACAGAGGGCACAAAGGATACAGTGGGGGTCAAAAACGGGCAGCAGTATGAGATAAGGCAGTGGCACAATGGACATTCTGGAGGGGGGGCAAAACAGTTTGGGCCCAAACAGAGTGGCACAACCCCACAAAAGTGTGGGGGGCACACAGCAGCGAAAGAGATCGGGGAAAGGGGGGCAAAATTTGACTTTTCCTGGAGGTGGCAAAACAGGAGGAAGCCAAAAATTTCACAATGACTGGGGAGGGGGGAAGGTCAGGGCGGCCAGCAGCATGAGGTCAGGAAAGGGGCACAATAACAAAAGTTTTTGGGGGGACTTTGGCAGCGCCACAGCAGCAGCATAAAGGGTCGACAGTGGCAAAAAGGACACAGGTGGGGGACATGGCAGAAGCCACAGCAGCACTTTGAGGTGGGCCCGTGGCCCAATGACACAGGGGTTGGAGGAACATGGAAAGCAGCCACAGAAAAGCACATGAGGTCGGGACTTGCAAAAATGGACACAGTGTGGGGGGAAAACAGGGCACAGCCCCCGCGGGGAAAAGCATGGGGTTTCCAAAACTTGGCACAAGGGAACGTGGGGAAAGTCCGGCAATAGCAACGCAGCAGCAGCATGGGGTCAAAGAGTGGCACAATGAAAAGGGGGTTTTGGGAGGTGGGTGGGCAATACCAGCCCCTGGTAAAGATGGTGGAAGGCAAATGGGGAAAACGTCAGAAGTTGGGGTGGCATCAGGGGGGGGGCCCCGGCCCTCAGAATATTTGGCGGGAGGCGGGTTTATTTTGAACCCGACTGACCCCTTTGGCTTTAGTGTGGGGGAAATCCGGGGGGCCAAATCCAACCGCCTGTTCATCTTGACAAAGGTCTTCGTTCCAAATTTTTTCCCTGTGGACAAGGGGTTTTCCCCTTTTGGGGAAACCGATGGACCCCCCCCGGGCACTGAAAAACCCCCCCCTGACCCCACACTACTGGCCAGGCGGACAGTTCCCCACTGAAAACTGGGCAAGTTGCGGCCACACCCCTTTTGGCTGCCCCAGTAGCCCAGGGGTTTTTTAAAACTGAGGTGGCAGAGAGGGTTCCAAGTGGGCCCCCCACAACCTTTTTGGTTCGGGACTGCCCCAGGCCCCTGCTCTGCTGGTTTGGCGATTTCCCCTTTCCTCATTTGGGGGGGAAAGGGAAAGCTGCTCATCAGGGGAAAAAGACTTAGGTTACTACTGAGGGGAGCTGGTACTGCCCCCTACCCCCCCCCCTTCCCCTAGCAGCCGGGGCCCAGTAGTACATGAGCGTGGGGAAACCCCCCGGGGGGGGGCAGTGGGGGGGGGGACCGGGGGGTAGAAGAGGGGGGCCCATGCTCAAAAATTAGGCAGCACCCAACTGATTACGGAGGTTTTTCCCCTTTATAGTTTTTGGGGTTTTGTTTTTCCCCTCTTTTTTTAGCGGGGAAAAAAAGGCCCCCTTTTTGGGCCCGGGGGGGGGGGTAGCGGGGCCCCAATAGGGTGGAGAGCCAGAAGCCCACCCCTTGCCGGATGCTGCTATTGGGGTTAAATGCCAGGCAAAAAAAGCTTTTTGCTGGGGGCCACTGCACAAGGGGAACTCCGAGGGGCTCCCTTCCTCCCATTTCCATTTGAAATACTGCCACGGGCTTGGGGGTCATTGCCTAGTCTTCCTCATCTCCACCCACCTCCTCCACCCCCTCCGGCTCCTCCTCCCCTTGTCCCCTGGGTGGGAAAATCCACTCTTTTTCACCGGGAACAATGCTTCTGCCCCAAATTTGCTCCTCCCCTCCTCCATTTCAGCCCCACCGGGATCAGTGGCCAGAGATGAAAGTGCCACGTCTCCAGCCCCCTTGCCCAGACAGTTTTTTCCCGGGCATCCTTTCCCCGGGACATGAACCCAGTGGAATGAGGGTTATTCATCCCCTTTGGGCCCCGGGCGACTGACAAATAACGTCGCCTCCTGAATGGCCTCAAACAAACGGCAGGTGTCACGCATGAGCCCCACGGGGCTGACATCAAAGTTACACGGGGGAGTACTTCGGGTCGCCTGGTTTTAAATAAAAAAAATCGTTAATGGCCTTTTTTCCTGTTCTTTCCCAAAGTCAGTCCAACAGGGCAGGCTGGAAGTCCGCGGGGGGGAAACATGCATTGGAGTGTGTTGGGGGGCCGTTCTGCCACTGAAAACCGGGGGGGGGTTTGTTCCTGGCTTTTGAAACAAAGGATAAATTTGGCTTTGCCCCATTTTCCGGCCCTTTTTTTCAAAATTTGTTCTGAAAAACCGGGTGGAAGACTTTCAAAAAACCCCTTTTCAAAACCAGATTAAAACACATGCGCCTTTGCAGGGCGGGACGCCATCCCCCTGGGTTCCCAGCGCGGACCCCCAAGGGTTCCCCCCCCAAATTGGGTCCGTCCCCAAAGGTTCCGATTTGCATTTGGGCCGCGGAAAAAAGCCCCCCATCGATTTCGGGCTGCATGAACGGGGAGCTATTTCCCCCCTGTGGGGATTTTCTTTTCGCCGGGAAAGCCAGGTTTTAAAACCCTGGTACCCGCTTTTGCCTACCCCTGTGTATGATGGAGAAAGTACTTGTGGAGGCTGGGGTTGGGGGGTTGGTGGTGGGGGAGGGGGAAAGGCGGACATTGGCGCAGGTGCGGGCAGTTTAAACAACGTGGGGGGGAAAGCGGCGTCCCCTTCCCCAAGTTGTTGGTGTGCCTGGGCGGGGAAAGAAATTTTCCCCCCAGGGGCCGTAAAGGACATGTTCTGGCCCCTAAACAGTATTTTTACGCTCCAGCCTCCCCCGCGGGCCGTGCCCCTTTGGGAAACAAACCGAAAACCCTAAAGGGATTTGACCCCCCTTTCTGTTCAAAAATTTTTATGAAGTGCGGGGTACTCCCTTTTTTGGGAAAAAGAAATTAGGCTTTGGGAAATCTCCATCTCGGCTCGGCAAAGCCCTTAGTTTTCTGAACGGTGAAAAGTCCACCATTTGGAAAGGGGGGGCTGTTTGAAACCCAAAAACTTTTGGGCCCGGAGCACCAAATCCGCTTCGCACCTTTGGTTTATTGGGACCCCAAACTGTTGTCTTTTGCAATTTGCCTCGCTGAAGATGCTGGCGGGCCCTGAGTTTGCGAGGGGCAGGAGCATCCGGGGCCGGGAGATGATGGCAAAGAGAAAAAAGTCCCTTCTGCCCGAGGGGTGGAGCCTTGACTGGCTGCAAAGGAATTTCATGCCACCTGGGCGCGCTGCTGCTGCTGTTGCGCGGCGGGGGGAAAGGACCACCAATCTGGGCCAAAATTTCCCCAAGGCCACCCGGGTGGGGACGCTGATGTGTTGACGCAGGGCCTTTTGGGGGCCCAAATT
Organism: Phyllomedusa bahiana; assembly: GCA_025379985.1. NCBI lineage: Eukaryota > Metazoa > Chordata > Amphibia > Anura > Hylidae > Phyllomedusa > Phyllomedusa bahiana. The sequence continues at coordinate 11,319 of JAODAL010073508.1, forward strand.
AGCCCCCTGGCCCCCGCTTCCCTTTCTGCCCACAAAATTTTAAATTCTAAACCCAAAATTCCCGGCTCCCTTTCCCGGGGTCTTTGCAAAAAAACTGCCACAAAACCCCCCCCCCGGGAAAACGGATTTTACCGCCAACCCCCGCCTGATGACCCACTGCCGCCGCTGGGTCGCCCGGGGGGCCCCCCGTGCTGTACTTTCTTGGACCTGGGGAAACCGGGGGGTTTTTTTTTCCCCGGGCTGCTTGGCTCCCGAACCCCAACCCGCTGCTATCCCATGACTACGGCCCCACGACCCACTTGCTGGGCCCGCGTTTCTGCCTGACGCGGCAAGCTGACCCCCCTCTTTCTCCCGACGATATGAAGCCCTTGGCCCCACCCGGGCCCCCCAAGTGCGGTCGGCTACATCATCACATTTGTGTTTATCGTCACTTCGTCCCCCCATCACCGGTCTTGGTATGCGAGGCTGACCTTCCCCAACATGACCTCCCATGGCCACTTCCCCCAAACTATACTTTGCCCCCTACTGCAAGAAGCAGGCGAATTTGGCCCCCTTTCTTCGCTGCCAAGTTGCTGCGGGCTGCCCTCCCAAATTGTTCATTTCCCCGCTATTAAAATGGCGTGAGCCCAGACCACAAGTAAAATCTTGGCTGAGGGAAAAAGGATGGGGAAGAGGCGGGCGGGGGGAAAGGTGAGGGGCCGCTGCCCGCTCCCGGGGCCCTGCCAACCCAATGGTTGGGGTTAGGGTTTTCCCCCCCGACTCCCTTTGGGTTTGGGGGTTTCAGATGGCATTGGGGGGGAAAAGGATTTACCTAGTCAACCAATCAAGACCCTTGGGGTTTCAGAAAAACACTCCCCCGATAGACAACGGGCAGGTTTTGGCCCCAAACCCAGTGACCCCCGCTGGGGGACGTCCCCTTGGGTTTTGCTGGCCCACCTTTGGGGTGTTCCAAAGGGAATGTTTGTGCCCCTGCCAAATCCAAAGGGACCCCCGCCCCGGTTTTTTTTTTGGTTTTTTTTTTAACCCCCCCCCCTCTTTTTTCCCAAACCCCCAAAACCCCTTGGTTTTTTTTTTTTTTCAAAAAGACAGACAAAAGTTTGTTTATGAAAACCGTATATGAATTAAAAAATTTCATCCGTTTTTGGGCCCCCAAAAAGAAACCCCGTAACAAACCCCCCCCCCCTTGGGTAAAACCTTTATATAAATTGCGCTCCCAAATTGGCCAGGAAAAAATTTAAATTGTATTTTGTCGTTTAAAAAAAACTGTGTGTTTTTAAATAAATTTTAAAACACAAACAAGGGTTAATTAACCCCTTTGGGGCATGGAAAATTTGGCTACAGGAAAAATTTTTAAAATTTTGGCTTTTAAAAAGGGCGGGTTTTTGGGGTCAGCCACCCCGCAAAAAAACGCTTAAATTTAAACCCCTGGATGTAAATTGTGGCCCAAAAAAATTTAGCCGCACAAACTAAGCTTTTGTGCGTGGGTTTCAATTGCGTGTTTTTTCTACTCCACCCCAACAAAGGATTTCGTTGTAAAAAACCTTTGCTTGTGAAAATTTGGCTACAGGAAAAAAATTTTTAAAATTTTGGCGGGGAAAAAAGACGGGGTTTTTTGGGGTCCCCCACAAACCCGCAAAACAACGCTTAATTAACCCCCGGGGGTGTAAATTGCGCAATAGAATTGAGCCCCGCCAAAAATGAAGTGGTTTTTTTGTAATTTTAAAAACGCTGTTTCTTTAAAAGAATACAACAGGAAAATTGGGTTAGATCCCACTTGGATATTGAATTTTATATGGGAGCTGCAGTGGAAAGCACACTGGGTTTCAGATCCAATACCCCCAAAAAAATTTGAAAAAAGAACATTAAGAGAAAAAGTCTTGAGACAAGTGAGGGGCACCCCACAAAAATTTTCTGTATAAAAAAACAATTCTTTTGTAAAAAGGGTATTTAAACCCCCCGGCAAACCCTTCCCTGATGAGCACAAATGGGTGGAGGGGTGAAACTCCACGTCCCCGCCGGACTTATAAGTGCGGTTTACGTCACAAAGGAAAACCCCCCGGGCTCTGATTGGCTTCACCTCTGCACATTCATCGGGCTTGCCCTTCCCCTCCCAGAGTGTTTTTGCCCATGTAGCGCCGTCCGCACCTTTTTTAATCAATAAAAAGCAAAATTCGTTCACCCGAAGTACCCCCAAAGTTCGACTTCGTTCCGAACCGAATTTTTTCCGAAATTTTAAAAACAAATTTCCACTCGTTAGAATCGATCCCCCAATCCTAGCAATGATAAAAATTTTATAAAGGTTTTTTAAATTTTTTTATTACTTTACACAAAAAAATGCGTTTTTATATTTTTCATTTTTGCTAGCCAAACTTTTTTAGTTTATGTTAGAACGAATTAGGGGTTTTTTTTGCGGGGATGATTGACGTTTCTTGGGTATCATTAGGGGGTAATGGGGACACTTCTTTCACTTTTTTGTTAATTTTTTGTGAGGAGTAATGAAACCAAAAACGCAAACCCCTGGTAGTGATTTTATTTTTTACAGCGGTCCCCAATGTATAGCCCCCAAAAGTAGGGACTATAGGCCGCAAGGGACCGGGGTTCCACGATGTTTGGGGGGAAAAAGCCGGCACATGGTTTAAAGGGATAAACCGGCTTGCGGTTTTCCACAGCATCGCAGAACTACAGTCTCCCCCGCCTGAATTTGTTCGTCCGGGGCGGCCAAACTTTTGTGGCGCGAGCACTTAGTTCGGGCTGCAGGTGCCCCGGCGCTTCGGGGTGCGGCGGGCCGTGGGTTTGGGAGGCTAGGCTGGGTCTGTCGGGCAGGGCCACCGGGGTGTGTGGGGCAGCGGCCCTGCTACAGCAGGAATAAAGCCTGCTCCCCTGCTCCATCTTTGCTCTTAAACCCCCCCACACCAATTTGAATGGGAGCTCCCCCGTCCCTTCACCCCCCCCCCCCCCGCAGGGGGAAAAATCGGTTGCCATGGCGCTGAAGCCTCAACAGGGTTCCCACTGTCAGTATGTACAACTTTTTTATACCTGCCTGGATGGTGTATTAGGTAATGAAATAGAAATCCTATGTCCAGGGTACACAGTACTGCTGTACAAGGACAAAGGGAAAGGGGCCTCCCAGTGGGCAAGACCCAAAAAAAATGTAAAAAAAATTAAAAAATTTAAATCACCCCCTTTTGTCGTTTTCAAATAATAAAAAAAAAAGTTACACATATTTGGTATTGCCCCTTATTAAAAGTCCAATCTTTTAAAATATAACATAAATTTTTTCCGTAGCTGAACACCCTAGAAAAACAAAATTCCAAAAGCCAAAATTTTGGGTTTTTTGGGGCATTTAATATCCCCCAAAAAATGGAATAAACCGTGATCAAAAAGTCACGTTTCCC
>JAODAL010073509.1:0-14712 GCA_025379985.1 Phyllomedusa bahiana
AGAGCAGCTCCCATTCAACCCATCGGACAAACATTGTAAATCTAAAGCGCGCTGTACCGTATTTCTTGTACAGCGCGAAAAAGGTGAGCACCTTACTTTGAATTGTACCTTTGTGTTATATTCCAGCGGACCCGATCCTGCGCTCTTTCTTTTGCAGTCCTGGGATCCTCCTTTTCTTAGGAGGAATATACTTAAGCTTCTATTAGATACGACCTGACAAGAGCTGCTGGCCGGGCTTGTGCAGAGAACACAAGCACTTTTTGCTTCTGAAGGAGAGTTTGCAGCACAGCCAAACAGCAGTGTGGGTAAGGGTTTTAAAAAGCTGAGCATTTTGAGCGAGTGAACGAGTCTTGCGAGGGTTTTCTTTAAAGTGTGGAGAGTTGAGTTTGAGAGTCTTTAGATTTGGGGATTTTAGAGGGGACAGTATTGTATCGCTTATTATGATAATTTAGTCATATATCTTTTTGGTAACATCCCCATGAGTTCCATGTTTGACAATGCTGTCCGGTGCACAACCTGTTGCAATGTATGCCATCCTTGAGCACAGTTCGGGGGGCATACTGCTGTGCAAGATGTGTGCACACTGCACATTTAGAAGCCCATCCTGGATCTAAATGACAAGTGGCGACACGAGATCCATGCCACTTGGAAGCGAGCCGGCTGCCCACTGACAATCACTCACAGGTGTAGATACTGGGGAGGGTGGCAGCATGGAGGTGCAGGAACATAAGGCAGCTAGATGGGTAACAGTAAGAAAGAAGGGTAGAGGGAAGAGTGTCAGGGAGGCTAGTCCTAAACTGGTACACCCCAACAAATTGCAAGATTGGCGGATGAGGGGGATTGTCGGTTTCAGAAATAGCATTGCTGCAGCAAGACACTACCCTGTCTGCTCCATTTAAGATGGGGAATAGGAGTGCAGGTCAGGCTAGACAGATGCTAGTAGTTGGGGAACTCAATTATTAGGGGCACAGACAGGGCAATCTCCCAAAAAAAAGACCGGGATCGTCGAACAGTGTGTTGTTTACCTGGGGCCCGGGTTCGACATATCGCGGATCGGGTTGACAGATTGCTGGGTGGGGCTGGTGAGAATCCAGCTGTCATTGTCCACATTGGCACCAATGACAAAGTTAGAGGTAGGTGGAGTGTCCTTAAAAAACGATTTCAGGGACTTAGGCCAAAAGCTCAGGGAAAGGGAAACCTCCAAGGAAAATATTTTCAAAAATATTACCTGTTCCACGAGCCACACAGAGAGGCAGCGGGAGATTAGAGAAGTGAATAAGTGGCTCAAAAATTGGTGTAGAAAAGGGATTTTGGGTTTTGGAGAACTGGGCTGACATCTGTCTTTGGCTACAGACTCTATGCTAGGGATGGCTGCACCTAAATGGGGAGGGGGGCAGCTGTATTGGGGACAAAATGGCCAGTAAGTTGGATGAATATTTAAACTAGGGACTGGGGGGGTAGGGTAACTTCACATATAGCATGAAAAGATAGTGAAGCTAGAGAGCTGGTAATTAGGAATAAAACAGGGGGTGGAAGTGGGGGGAGGGGGTGTAGCAATAGATAACAAGATCAGGGAGAAAGGAATAACAACTGAAAAATCTATAAATAGCATGCTGACCAATGCCAGGAGTCTTACCAACAAAATTAATGAACTAGAAGTATTAATAGCTGAAGAAAAATATGACATAGTGGGGATAACAGAGGCAAGGCGGTACGAGAGCTACGACGGGGCGGTTAACTTGCAGGGTTACAGTCTTTTTTAGAAAGGATCTTTAAAAAACCGGAAAGGGGGAGGTGCCCCTGTCTCTATGTAAAATCCTGTCTGAAGCCAACACTGCGGGAAGATATGGGTTTACAGGTAATGAACATGTGGAATCATTATGGTTTAAATAAAACATGGGGGTAACAATAACAATAAAAATACTAATAGGGGTCTGCTATAGGCCCCCAAATATAACAAAAACCATGGAATATGTACTCCTCAGGCAAATAGATGAGGGGGCTAATCAGAATGAGGTCATTATTATGGGCGACTTTAACTATCCAGACATCAATTGGGAATCTGAATTTTAGCTCTCATAAAGGAAAACGGGGTTTTGTCAATAACTAATATAATTACCTTTCCAAATGGTGCAGGAACCGACTAGAGGAAAGGCCCTTCTAAACCTAAAATTAACAAATAAACCTGACAGAGTAACAAAGGTTCAGGTTGAGGGAAACCTAGGGAATAGGGACCATAATATAATAAATTTCCGTTTGTCCTTCAATAGAGTTTTTTTCAAGGAGCCACAAAAACCACTGAATTTTAGGAAGGCTAATTTTATTCTGCTTAGGGAGGCCCTAAACCGTATTGACTGGGACAATGTGTTTAAAAAATTGGCAAGAACTAATAATAAATGGGATTTTTTTTAAAAACATCCTAGGCTACCACTGTGAGAGGTACATACCTTATTGTAATAAAAAAATTATAAAAATGAAAAACCCAATGTTGATCAACTGGGATGTACAATAGGAAATAAAAAAACAAAAAGAAATCGTTTCACCTAATAAAACAGGAGGGCAGTGAAGATTCACTAAGAAGCTATATGGAAAAAAATAAAGTGTGTAAAATAAAGATAAAGGAAGCAAAGCTGTAGACGGAAAGACATATTGCTATAGAAAGTAAAACTAACCCCAAAAAATTTTTTTAACTATATAAAATAGAAAAAAGATTAAAAAAGAAAATATTGGCCCTTTGAAAAAATACTGAGGGAGAGACAGTAGAGGGCGATGAGAAAAAGCAAACGTAAATTTAACCACTTTTTTTTCCACTGTATTTACCGAGAAAGGATGACCTTCCTGTTAACAGAGGATGAGGTAAACTCCAACTTAAAAGTTCTTGTCTAACCCAGGAAGAAGTGCAGCTCCGTCTTAGGAAGATTAAAATAGACAAATCCCCAGCTCCACATGGCATACACCCACGTGACCTAAGAGAGTTAAGTGATGTCATAGATAGGCCCCCTATTCTTACTATTCATGGACGGGCTAATAACGGGGTATGTCCCAAAGGATTGGCGCATAGCAAATGTGGTCCAATATTCAAAAAGGGGTCAAAAAAGTGATCCAGGAAACTATAGGCCGGTAAGTTTAACCTCTTTTTGTAGGTAAAGTTTGAAGGTTTTCTCAAAGATGCTATCCTGGAGTATCTCACTGAAAATAAATGTATAACGCCGTTCCACAGGGTTCATGAAGGGTTGGTCCTGTCAGACTAATCTCATCACTTCTATGAGGAAGTCAGTGCTAGACTGGATCGGGGTGAGGCAAATGGATGTCATATATCTAGATTTTTCTAAAGCATTTGATACGTGCCACATAAAAGGTTGTAAATAAATGAGAATGCTTGGGGCTGGGGGAAAATGTGTGCAAGTGGGTAAGTAAAATGGCTCACTGATAGAAACAAAGGGTAGTAATTAACTGTACATACTCAGACTGGATCGCTGTTAAATAGTGGGTACCCCAAGGGTAGTATTGGGCCCTATCCTCTTTAACATTTTCATTAATGATCTTACACAGGGAATACATAGTAGAATATCGATCTTTGCAGACGATACTAAGCTCTGTAAAGTAATCAACACAATAGAGGGATAATATGTTATTACAAAGGGATCTGGATAAGTTGGGGAAGCCTGGGCAGGGAAATGGCAGATGAGGGTTTAAACACTGATAAATGCAAGGTTATGGGACATGGGGAAGAGAAATCCATACATGATTACATGTTAATGGAAAAACACTGGGGGAAAAGTGACATGGGGAAAGGACTTGGGGAATCCTGGTGACAGTAAACTTAATTGTAGCAGCCAGTGTCAGGGAGCAAACAGCCAAAGCAAATAGGATCATGGGGTGCATTAAAAGGGGCATAGATGCACATGATGAGAACATTATTCTCCCATTATAAAAAGTTACTGGTTAGACCACACATGGAATATTGTGTACAGTTTTGGGCACCAGTACACAGGAAAGACATTGTAGAGCTTGAACAGGTACAAAGGCGGGCAACAAAATTAATAAAAAGGACTGGGTGGGCTACAGTACCCAGAAAGATTGGCAAGATTAGGGTTATTTAGTTTAGAGGGAAAAAAAGGCTTCGGGGGGACATAATAAATATGTTTAAATACATCAAAGGTCAATATAGAAAATCTCTCCCAAGATTTATTTATACACAGGACTGTATCTAGAACAAGGGGGCATCCTCTACGTCTTGAGGAACGAAAGTTTTTACATAAAAAATAGAAAGGGAATTTTACTGTAAGAGCAGTGAGACTATGGAATTCTCTGCCAGAGGGACTTGTCATGGTGAATTCAATAACCGAGTTCAAAAAGGGTTTGGATGCATTTCTGGAGCGTAATAATATAACAAGTTATAGTGACTAGGATTCAGGTGAGGGGTCATTGATCCCGGGATTTTTCTGATTTCCAGATTGGAGTCAGGAAGGAATTTTTTCCCTAAAATGAGGACAATTGGCTTCTACCTCATTGGGTTTTTTGCCTTCCTCTGGATCAACACCTTAGCACAACAGGCTGAACTAGATGGACGACTTGTCTTTTTTTAGCCTTACAAACTAAAACTAAAACTAAAAACACTTCTTATCTGATGAAAGGGAGCTGAAGAAGCTTTCAAGGCACTGGGTAGAAATATGTTGTCTTTTGTATACAGAATCCACTAGTTGTAGTGTGATTAGCTGAGTAGATCCCTGCTTTATCTGATGACAGAGAACATGTAGAAGCTTTCAAACTGTTGTGGAGAAAAGGTGTTGTCTTTTGTATACAGAATCCACTAGTTGTAGTTTGATTATTTGAGTGAACAATTCACATGATCCCTTATGCACGGCTCTGTGCTCTGGCTGTGTCTCTTGCTCTCTCAGCTCAGCATGGCTTGTTTACATTAGCTTCTTAGCATATAAGGCACGTCCTGGCAAAACCCCTTTAAGGACAGGACCAGGAAAATAGCCATGTCTGTGGCCCTGAATGAGAAGCACAGCATAGACCAGTACCTTCATGTGTTTCTTTTCTTTAGGCTTCTTATTCATCTCTCATAAGATCAGTGAAACTTCCTGCTTGTGGTCAGTTGTTCTCCAGCATCTCTTTTTTACGAATCCATTGCAGTTACAATCTAGGACAATCTAGGACTTCTCTGCACCTGTCTAATAATCCTCCTAGCACTGTTCACCCTGTACAACCTTATATCATCACTCTCAGACAGGTACACTTCATGAAACTGCATCTCTGTTCGAGTTCACTTTCTGGTTGCCTACAGCAGGCTGTGTTTATATTACAGTGCAGCAATCAGTTTGTAACATTGTAAAAAAAAAAACATTAACTCCTTATCCTATGATATATGTAATACAAATGTAAATGAATTGGTTTATATATTTCTATGTGTGTGCTGTACATCCCCCAAAGCAGGTACACAGCTATCCCATCATTGTAACTCGTGGCATCACCCAGCTTTCCCATACACTGGATAGCCTATCTAGCATTCAAGAAAGGTGGGTGACGTCACGTCCCCCCAAATATTTTTTTTAAACATGGGAAAGGTTGGCCTGCGTAGGTTATATGGCCCTCATTCCTGCACCCCTGATTTCAGGGCAGTGTTTTTTATTTTTCTTTACAATGGCACCAATCATATAAAGAGCATTAGGGAACTTTTTTTTTTGATGCTGCTCGATAACTCAAGGTCCTAATCACATTAGCCAATCAAACAAAGCAAGTCTACGACCAGGGGAAAGGGGTCTTTTAGCAAAAATTTTATTTAAAAACATTTCCCACAGAAGAGATAAAAAATAATAATAAATCACCCAATCTACAGCTACAGTGTGATCACTATTCCACTAGTTATCACTGCAAGTGTGTATGTGTCCCCATGTAAACACCCCCCCCTCCAGCCCTGTACATTACTTTAAAATTCCTTCACACCCTGTTTACCCCATAACTTTTGAGTCACTAGAGGTAGCCCAAACTTTTTCAGCCAGGTCACTTAGCAGAGCTAAAAAAATTTGAGGGCGAAAAGGCAAAACAAACTCACAAGCCTTTGTTCGGGACTCTCCTTAAGAAGAGACTTCACTTCCGAGCTACTCGATCCCCCACACAGCCAGCCCCGTATCGCTCTGCTCTGCACTGAAGGGAGGGACAAAAATCCCAAAACGCGTTGTCTGCAGATGAATACTGGCTTCGCAAAAAACCCTTTCTGCTTTCTCAGCCTCGGGTGGGCAAAGCAATTAGGTTTTGTTACATCCAAAAAGGGGCCTGTGGGGATCACACCCCCTTTCACATAATGCCTTAAATAGCAGATGCTAAGTAAGGGCAAAAAGGCAAAAAAACTCTACAAGCCTTTCTCAAACAACCGTTTTTTACGGTGCTCCCCCTTAAGGAGAGATTTTCCCTTTCCTGACTACTCGATGCCCCCCAAACACAGCCACCCAGTACGCTTGCTCTGAAGAGGGGACAAAAATCCAGAAACAGGTTGTTGCGATAGATAATGCTTGGCTAAAACCCTTTTCTGCTTTCTCAAGGACTTGGGGGTCAGAAGCTTGAGGATTTGTTACACCCAACAGAGGGTGCTTGGGCGTCTCACCCCCTTTCCCCATAATGCCTTGTGATCCCAGAGCAAAGTAGAGGCGAAAAGAAAAAAAACAAACCTACAAGCCTTTCGTCAGTCCTCCTTAAGGAGAGATTTCCCTTCCTGAGCTACTTATGCCTCCCACACAGCCAGCCAGTATCCTCTGCTCTGCACTGAAGAGGGGCAAAAACCCGAAACAGCGTTGTCTGCAGATAGAAAACTGGCTTGGCTAAAATCCTTTTGCTTTCTAAAATCGGGGGGTTTCAGAAGCGATTGGGGAAATTTGTTACACCCAACGGGGGCGCGTGGGGTCTAGCCCTTTCCCATAATCCCTTGTAATATCAGATGCTAAGTAGAGGGCAAAAGGCAAAACAAACTCTCAAGCCGTTCGTAGGTCCCCCTTAAGGAGACTTCCCTTCCTATGTTTCTGAGTTGAGCCGGCTTCAAAAACATCCCCACTGATGATGACAAAATTCCATTGAGGCATGTGCCCTTAAACGCAGAGGGCATAAAGGGCTCTCTGCCGGGTTTTTGTAAAGTAAAAAACGGGTTTAATATTTTTATTTGGTACATTAAAGGGTTCAATATAATTAAGTTGTGAGCTCTATAACAAATAAAAAGTCCTGGACAACCCCCTTAACCTCTGTTTTAGATAAATTGTTTGATGGTTTTCTAAAAAATTAGCATCTCATTGGAGTATCTCATTGAAAATAAATGTATATTCCATTCCCCATGGTTTTTTGAAAGGGTCAGTCCATCAAACTAATTTTAAGCTTCTATGAGGGGGTTAGTTCTAGACGGATGGAGGGGATTCAATATCAATACTGTTTTTTAAAAACATTTTTTACTGTGCCAAAAAAGGGTTTATTGATTTTTTTTTTGGATTTTTGGGGTGAAGGTTTGAAGGTTATGGAGGTTTTTTTGTAAAAGATTGTCTATACAATGCATTACGCTGTATAAATGATCATGCCCCCCTGGTGAAACCCCCGGGGATCAAAGTTAAAAAATAAAAAAAGTTAAAAAAAAAGTAAAAAAAACAAAAAATTCAAATCACCCACCTTTTGCCATTTTATAAATAAAAAAAAATAAAGTTACACATATTTGGTATCGCACATCCAAAAAACTCCGATCTATTAAAATATAACATAATTTTTCCCATAGAAGAAAAAAAAAATCCAAACACCAAAATTGCGTTTTTTTGGTCATTTCACATCCCCTAAAAATTGGAATCAATTTGACCTAAAAAAGCTGCATGTGTTCCAAACTAGTAGCAATAAAAAGCGCACTTCAGCCCACAAAAAATGCACCCTTACTCAAGTCCGTAGGTGTTATCACAAAAAAGTTATTGGTTGCACAAAATGGCACGGACCTGAAAAATGTCTAAAATAAAAAATGTTTGGAATTTGTTTTTTATGGTATCAAAATATAATGAAAACGGTACATGTTTGTTATTGCCAGATTCGTATCAACCTGTAGAATACAGATAATACATCATTTTTACCAAAGATTGAACACTGTAAAAACAAACATGGCACAAGTAAATTTTTTTCACATTTTGCCCCACTTGGAATTTTTTTGTGGTTTCCAGTATATTCTATGGTACGATGAATGACATCATTAGAAAGTACATCTTGTCCCGCAAAATAAAAGCCCTCATATGTCTATTTAGGTGAAAAAATAAAAAAAAGTTATGGCTTTGGGAAGGTGAGGAGGAAGAAAAGAAAAGCCATGTTATTTTGACCATGGTGTGTTAAGGGTTTAATGGTACATACGCAGACTGGATCCCTGTTACCAATGAGTGTAACAATGTGCACCACTTTCCCCGCTCTGGTTGTGTTCATGTCTGTGTCTCCTGTTCATGCCGTTACTCAACTCTCTGCTCCTGCTCTGCTCCCATCCTGTTCTTATAGCCGAGGAGCACATGCCACAGTGTTTTTAAATTTAAAGGGCCAACGCACCGCTGACTTCCAATCACCAGTCGCTGGACCCTTTATTGGAGCTCTTCCTGCTACTCTCCCTGCCAATTTGTTGGTGTGCTTTTCCCAATAGTTTGCGGTACATTACGTTCCCTTGTGTTTGACCCATGCTCTGCACTTTGACTTTGTTTTGCATGTCACCCGCTCTGACCTTATTACCCATTCACTGACTACAACTTGCCTGCTCCTTTCGTACCACACTGCACCCGAGCTGTCATCTTGAGTGGTCACGTAAGTGATAATGTCCTGGGGGTCTCGCGCAGCAAAGTTCAACTTTCATTGTGGCTGACGCTGGGAAGAACCGAGGGCCTTCTTAGATGCCACTCCCTGGCATGGCTCATACCATCTCTCGCGGTGGCCCAGAGGAATCACTACTCATCCCCCGTAACAGTACAAACTGGCCATGGATTCTGTCAAGGTGCACTTGCCAGAAGTCCTGGACCTTGTGGGCAAACTGGCCCACCAAGGCCTTGTATGAAAACAGCTTTTTGGGGTGATACAGGACTTAGCTGCTTGTCTCCCGGTGTCTGCACCACCTTCCGCACCTGTGGTGATTCCTCCCTTAGCTGCCATCGCAAGTCCTACTCTGCACCTGTCTCTGTTTCCACGCTATGACAGGAACCCCAAGACTTGTCAGGGTTTCTTAAATCAGTGTTCTATACACTTGGAAAGGATGGCACGTCAGTTTCCAACATGTCAAGATGGCCTTCCTTATTAGTTTACTGTCTGATGAAGCTCTGGGAGCGAGGGGATTAACATGTGACTTCCTAGACGCATTCCGCAAGGTCTTTGAAGAACCCGGGTGCACTTCCACTGCTGCCTCATCTCTGCTTCGTCTTCACCAGGGCAATTCTTTAGTAGGGAAATACGTTGTACAGTTTCACATGCTGTTTTTTTTTGTTAGCCTTGAATAACGAAGCTCACACATCTGCTTTCTGGGAGGGTCTCATTGAAAGGAGAAAAGGTGAATTGGCTGGTTGGTATTCTCCCAACCTTTCACTGATCATCTCATTCATCTTGCCAGCAGAAATTACATCAGTTTTGTTGAAAGGCAGCTGGTGCTCTGCCAGCAACAAGAATTCTCCTGGCCCTGCCAAATTTCTCTACTAGCACTAGTCTTCAAAAGGCGTCCACTGTCTTCACCAACGGTTCCTCATGATTAGCCCATGCCAGTGGAGAAAGCCCATGTGTGTGTGGAAGAACACAGTTGCAGACATCACCAGAATCACTGCTGGTATTGTGACAGCCAAGCTCACTTCTTAAAAGACTGTCCAGTCCGTCCGGCAAAACTTCAACGCCAAGGCTTCGTAGAAGAGGCGATCCTAGGCAAAGATGCATACTTTCCATGCCTGTCCATGCCCGTCATGCAGTATAAAATTTCAAGTCTCAGCCTTCCTGGATTCTGGTTCTGCCAGAAATGTCATTAATTTGATGTTGATCTCCATCTTGATAAGATGTTGAGTCATCTTGATAAGCCTCAGCTAAACTCTTCTATTAATAGTGAATTCCTAAAAGGCACCATCCAGTATCGTACTGAACCTTTGCTGCTTCAGGTTTGGGAATCGCACAAGAAGATCTCATTCTATTCTATATTCTGCTTCAGCAGCTCCATGCCCCTGTAGTTGACTGGCAAACAGATCAAAAAGTAAAAAAGTAGGAACAACACCAATGTCCACACTTGCACTCAATGTGCCAAATTGATGCAACAGATCTCTGGTGTGTCAGTCTTAACTCACCAACAATATTTCCCAAAACTAGAAGCCATGGACGTCAGCATCTCCTGATAAACAGCATTTTTTTAAATTCATGTGAGCAACATACATAAGGTGCAATGTTTCAGCCCAAGCATTAGGCTTTTACTACTTGATTACTGCTTGAAAAAGGCCACAATACTTGGGCTGAAACATTGCACCTTATGTATGTTGCTCACGTGAATTAAAAAAAGATGCTTTTTATCAGAAGATTCTGACGTCCATGGCTTCTATTTTTGGCAAACAAAGTCACTCACTGGGGGCAACAGTGCCACTCCTGGTGTATCATGCCACTCCACCTGGTGCAATCTGCTTCTCCACCGACACTCCCGACTCTGCTTCAGGGCCTTCCTTCTCTTTGCGGATGTCTTCAGTGAGAAGGAAGCAGAAACTCTTTCCTCACATCAGGCCTATGGCTGCCCAATAGACCTCATGCCTGGAACGATGCCTTCCTGTGGTAGAGTGTATTCTCTGTCCATGCCTGAAACCAAGGCCATGTCAGCATGTACCAAGGAAAATTTGCAAAAAGGCTTTATCCACAGGTAATTCGATCCTACCTTTGCTGGGTTTTTCTTCATAGAAAAGAAGGATGGTTCTCTTCGCCACTGCATCAATTATCGAGGCTTAAACAAGATCACTGTAAAAAGACGATATTCTGATCTCCGAGCTCTTTGATCAATTATGCGTTCCAGGATCTTCACTAAACTCGACTTGCAAGGAGCCTATAATTTGATCCACATCCACAAAGGTGATGAATAAAAGATTACTTTCAACACCTGTAATGGGCGCTTAGAGTACCTTGTCATGCATTGTGGTCTCTGCAATGCCCAGTCGTTTTCCAAGACTATGTCAATGAGATCTTCTAAGACCTCTTAAACGTCTGTGTCATAGTCTATCTTGATGACAACTTGATCTTCTCTCCTGATCTTAAGTCTCATTGTGACCATGTGCAGCTGGTTTTAAGAGGCTTATGAACCAACCACCTCTACACCAAACTCGAGAAATATGTATCTGAACAGACCTCGGGTATAAGTTCTTGAATAAAGATCTACAAAATTATCTACTGTTCTTCAATAGCCACGACCTGTTGGACTTTGGGCTATACAACACTTCCTAAGATTTACTATCATCATTTTATTCCCCATTTCTCTACCCTGGCATAGTGGCTCTGACCAAGAAAAACTATAACCCTAAACTCTGGCCACCTGAAGCGGAACAAACTTCTGTTCTGACTCGACTGACTGCAAAACCCTTCTACCTAGAGATGGAAGCTTCATCTGGGGGGAACTGGAGCTATACTCTTGCAGCAGACCCCTAAAGGCAAAACCAACACCTGCATTTTTTTCACCAAAACCTTCTCCCCTACAGAAACAAACTATACTATTGGTGATTGAGATATAGTGGCCATTAAACTGACTTTAGAAGAGTGGCACCATCTTCTGGAAGGAGCTCGTTATCCTGCCAATATCTACACTGACCATAAAAATCTCCTCTATCTCCAGACTGTGCAATGGTTACACCCCCCAGCAAGTTAGATGGTCTCTCGTCTTCCTTCGATTTGACTTCCTGTTGCACTTTAGGCCTGTGGAGAAGAATGTGAAAGCTGACGCTCTCTCATGTTCCTCGAAAACTGTTGGACTTGACTCCACACCTCGGCACATCGTTCCTCCTGAACTTCTGATCACTGCAGTTCCCATTAATCTCTAACAGATTCCTCCTGAGAAACTTTTCATATGTCCAGCTCTATTTATTTCTTAAACGGGGCCATTCTTCCAAGCTAGCCGGTCACCCAGGAATTAGAAACGTTTTATTATTGATTGTGCAACACTATTGGTGGCCTAATCTTGTTCAAGATGTCAAGGATTTCATTCTCACTTGTTCCACTTGTGCCCATAATAAATCTCATAGTCTCAAACCCTCCAGGCTGCTGCACCCCTAGCCAACACTTGAGAAACCCTGGACCCATAGTCCTATTGACTTTATTTCAGATTTACAACCCTCCTCTAATCATACAGTCATTAGGGTGGTCACTGATTGTTTCTCCAAGATGTCTTATTTTGTCCATTTCCAGGTCTGCAACTTACCTCCAATTTTTTTCAGCAAATATTCTGCCTACATGGACTTCCTCTCCATATTGTGTCTGATCGAGAGGTTCAATTTTTCTCCAAGTTTTGGAATGCTCTCTGTTGTCGACTGCGTCAAGTTGGATTTTTCTTCTGCATACCACGCTCAAACCAATGGGCAGGTAGAGAGGGTGAATCAAGTTCTCATAAACTATCTATGCCATTTTGTTTAGTCTTGCCATGATAATTGGGCTGATTTACTTCCTTGAGCCGAATTTTTTTATAACCATCTTGATTTGGACTCAGCAGGATCTTCCCGTTTCTTCGTTGTTTACAGACAACATCCCCGGCATCTTCTTCCCCTGCCTACTACCTCCAATGTTCCAACTGTGGTTTCCAAAGTCCAAGCAATTCTCTCTATATGGCAAGATACCCAGCGATCTCTCCAGCAAGCATCTTCTTGGACAAAAACTCAAGCCAATAATAAACAAAGACCTTTTCTAATCTTTTTTTCTGGCGATAATGTGTGCCGATCAGCTATGTATCTCTATCTCAAGATTTCCAGGCTCAAGCTGGGCTTCATGGGACCCGTCCAAGTTTTCAACACATTAATCTGGTTGCCTACAAACTTTGCCTGCCTCCATCTTTGTGGATCATGAATTCCTTCCACGTCTCTCTCCTTAAGCTCCTGGTCCTTAACCGTTTTTCGCAAAAAAACCCAAAGACTCCTTCTACTGAAGCAGAGGCAGGAGACATCTACAAGGTCAAGGACATCGTAAGGGGAAGCGTATTTACTTGTTGACCAGAAGTAATTCAGGCCTGAAAAAAGGTCCTGGGAGCCTTAAAGAACTTTTCTCACTACAGGCTTTCGCATTCATCTGAGCTTTTCCACTAACTTAGATTTTCAAATACAGGGGTGGATCTCTCCTCCCAGTAGGTGTGTCTTCCCTCATTGAAGACTGGTGACATCATCACAGCCCTTCCCTGTTCCTGCTTCCACCCAAGTTCTCTTTTTCATTATGTGTGTGTCAGGGACCAGTCAGGGACACACGAGAAGACACAGACAGAGTGAGGCCCTGACGCTGGTCCAACCCCTGTCCCTGCCTTTTGGGGGTACCCGACTCCTTAAAAGGTCGGCCCCAACCAGAAGACTGAAGACTACACTGAATACGTGGGGACACAAGACACAGATAAACACAAATACAAAAACACAATAAGGGAATGTCAGATAAGCAGGTTGGCAGCAAGCGGGCAGCGCAGTACCAAATCGGGAGACAGAGAAAAAACGTAGACAAGCCAAAGGTCAAATAACGGTCGGTGCAGAAGTACAAAATCACAAGGAGAAAGAATGGTCAGTAGCGTAGCAGGGTCAGGCAACAGAAAGGACAGAATAAAGCAACGCTAGCTACAGGCAGAAGACCTCTATAGCAGGCAATGATGAAGGTGAAATGAACCTTTAAAATAGGAACCAAGAAGGCAGGATTGAGGTCATAGGTGGAAAGAAACACAAGGCTGGATAGGAACAGAAGGTTGTTCAATCAAAAGGAGAAACTCATTAACTCCAAGAGTGCTGGAGGATTCCTGGCCAGGGCGTTGGCCAGGAGTCAATCAAGCAAAGAGCGAGGAGAACACAGTTCACACTTAGTGAATAATATTCCAAAACATCAAGTAAGGAAACCAGGGCTTCCGTCGCAACGGGCCGCGGCCGGCGAGCAGACCCCAAAGCTGAGGTTCTGTCAGGCATGATCATGACAGTACCCCCCCCCTTTAGGAGGGGCCTCCGGACCCTCAACAGACCCCCGGGGTTGAGGGTGAGGGGCCTGACCAATTTTTTCCCTTTTTAGGCTTGGGAGCACAATTTGTTAAAGGGACTTGAAAACTGAGGTATTTAGATCTGGGTCGGTGTTTATTGATTTTATTTAGTTGAGCGTTTTTAAGAGTCTTATGACTCCTAGCCCAGACTGTGCACAGTCGATAAACGGTGGATTCTATTTTGGTTTCACAACCTGTAGTGGCAGAGTACATGAGATGGGAATCCTCATAGCAAAAGGGAGACAGCTTAGACAGAGCAGAATTCTGTGAATCGGTAGTCGAGAGCACTACCTCCGGAGAACGAAATATTCAGGTTCCTTAATAAACAAATGCATAGATTCCTGCTTCGGGGCATACAAGTTAAGCTTTGCCCCCGGAGCAAGGTCTATGGTACAATCAGGGCTGGTGTGGAGGTAAATTATCCAGCAACATCTCTATCTAAGACATCAGATTTACATTCTGAAATATCGTGAGTATAAAATTTACCGCACACACCAAGGGATCAAAAAAATTTC
>JAODAL010073510.1:0-14712 GCA_025379985.1 Phyllomedusa bahiana
GTGCCCTCCACATATTAATAAGGCCCAATGTTTTCCCTTAGACAGTAATAATGCAGCATTGACATTATTAATGCCCCCTTTCTGCACCAATACAGTAATAGTCACTTTGTACCCACCACAGAGTAAAAATGTACACCTTTAGTGCCCATTACAGTATAATAATCCCCCCTAGGAAATTAAAATACCACTTTTATTGCACCAAAGTAGTAATAGTAACCTCACAATAAAAACCCGTGTTCCCCCCTAATAGGTCATAGTTCCCCTTTTTTCTCCAGAACTCAAAAATTTATACTCACTTCATTACAATTCCATGACAACCTCAATGGCTGAGGCCTCTTCTGGTCTCTAAAGTCAGTGACCCAATGCAGGTGGTGCAAAGCAGTGATGTCATGCTGCCCCCTGCTTTGGAGGCCTGAAGTCCTGGGTGTGATCTTGGCATCTTGTAGGCTGCAGGCCTTACGCAGCCTATGACCAATGAAATAAAGAATGGCAGGCCTGGGAGCTTATTACCATCTGGAAGACGTGGATATAGATAAAAGTGGCAATCTCGTAATCTCCTAGGAATCTAGGCCAAAAATATTGTTGAAGCTCAGGTGCACAGATACACACCATACACAAGATATTGCTTATCACATAAGGCCCCAGAGAAGAAGATAGAATTGCTCCCTCAAGAAATACAAATATTTTTTTGTTATCCAATATTATCCACTGTCCCAATAGTGCCAGTTGCAGTTTAAGACCTATATTTCAAATCATTACTATTATATTGCCTGCCACACCAGCCCATTAGTGTTATCCATCGTACCCCATGCCCAAGCAGAGTCACAAATAGCTGCTTTATTGTACACATTTGCTCCTTATAGTTCAAGGTATGACAACACCATGCTACCAGCTGACCCATGACCCAGTATTGCCAGCTAGAATTACCCCCGTCATCTTTTAAATTTCCCTTACAATGCAAACCTTTGTCCCCCATGATCCAATAGTACAAGCCACAATGAGCCCCTTTTATTTTATAATCTGCCCCTCAACGTGTCAAGCAAACCACTAGTGACAGAATTTGCTCCATGTCACAATAGTAGCAACCACAGCGAGACCACTTTTTTTTTGCAAATGCTCTTCTCATAATGCTAGCCATTTCCCTTCCACCCACACAAAAAGATAAAATAAAAAAATGCCAACAACACAGAGGGGGGAGGAGAACTAAAGTGCTTTCTATTCTGCTCCTGTTGCTGCAAAATCAACTGTGGTGGCTGGAGAAGAGGAGAGTTATGTAAATGTTACAATGAGCAGCATTTACTGATATTTTTTATTGTTGCACCATTATTAAAGATCAATAATAAATGATTGTTTTACATTGATCCTTTTCTTTATTTGCTCATTATAATTGAGTGCATTGTAGTGCTAGTGGGGCGGTGTAGCATGGCCAGACCATAAAGTCCCCATGGAAATTATCCAATAACTACCAAATGCTTTGCATGTCATAAAATTAAGCTACCCTTTGTAAGCTGACCTTCTAGAAGATATTCAGATGTATGCGAGTCATGACATGTGATGAGTACCTTACACATACATTGGAGAAGTTGGTCTGAGCCTTACTGTGACTCTAGACAGGGCTGTAGTTGCCACTAGCCACGCAAGTGCATAGGGCAGCAATGTTTTAAGCAGGAGTACTTAAAGAGAACCTGTCACATAGTTTATGCCCCCCTCTCTAGTGACAGATATGCTGTTTCCAGTGCTGTGTCACTTATTCTGTAAGATGCTGTAGTTTTCGAGTATGTAATGCTCAAATCAGCAGTTTTCAGCCAGGAAAGAGTCCTGAAAAGAGTCCTCTTATTTCATACCCCACCCACCTGTGGCTAGCCCCGCCCACCTCATCTGATAAACCTATTACTTTGAATAGGTAGAAACATGTGAATAACTGCCAGGTGGGTGTGGCTATCCTTTAGTGGGCGGTGATAACACCTGCTCATGAATAAGATTTGAGCATTAAATGCTCTGAAACTACAGCATGTCTGACACTAGGTTGTGCTGTCCTCAGCAAGGGGTGCATAAACTATATGACAGGTTCCCTTTAAATATATAAAAAGTTGTTTTTTTATTGGTACTACTGTTTGTACATCTTCAGCTCCCAGGACTTGGGGAACATCGCTTCACAATGGCACTAAGCAATGTAAGCAGTCATGTAACTGTTCCAGGACTGCCACTGCTTAGAGCACAAGACTTCTCCTAGTGCCCTGGGCATTGCACGACCTCTTGCACTCCACCACACACACATCTGTGGTCTCTTTGCATTTCTCCTATTAGTGTTTCACCTTTTCCACTTATCCCCTTTATTTTTTCAACTACACTATCTCTGTATACAACATCTTTCAATCATCGTTCACACATACAACTTCATCTCTCTTAACTTCTAACCTCCCTTTCATAAACACCACTTTTACCACATAACACATTCCTTTATTTTTTAACATCATTTACATATTTCCTTATTTTCCTCTGATTCTCTTTTCCTTTATACTTTCATTATCGCTATTTTCATATTCGTCCTTATGCTTTCTATTATAATTGCTGCGCTCTGTCCACCTCTTCTTGTCCTGCCAGGATCCACAGTTAATGCCATGGCTGTGGCCATCTTGATACAGGCTCCAGTATCCTTCTCGTCTCTAGTAGATGCTTGACACAGATGCCCCTGCGACCCTCATCCCGGGTCGCGGGCGCATCCGTGCGCCGCCGCGACCCGCATGTCGGGTCGCGAGCACGCTCGGCCCCCGATCTGTTCCCCAGGCTACTTACCCGACCACGCTCCTGCTACAGCCTCTGTCCCGCGGCGCGCGGCCCCGCTCCCTAGGGCGCGCGCGTGTCGGCAGTGTTGAATTTAAAGGGCTAGCGCACCGGTAGTTGGCTATTGCCGGTCGCTGCCCCTATTTAAGCCTGCCTCTTCCTGGTTACCCTGCCGGATCTTTAGTGCCCTTTGCCTATAGAGAAAGCGTTCCTAAGCCTTGTTCTGATTACCGTTTACCGTACCGTTTGCCTCCGTCCCTTGACCACGAATCTTGCCGCCTGCCCTGACCTTCTGCCTGTCCACAACCACGAACCATAGCCGCCTGTCCCTGACCTTCTGATGTCCCCGACTAGAGCCTGGCCTTCATTTTGTACCACGCTACACCTCTGCTGCCTCCGCAAGCAAGTCCCGTCAGGGTAGCGACCTGGTAGACCCCCCGCCCAGCAAGTCCATTCCGATTTGCGGGGCTCTGGTGAAAACCGGAACCTACTTAGTTTCCGCTCCCTGGCGTGGTTTACGCCATCGCTTGCGGTGGCCCAAAGGATCCACTATCTCCGACCGTGATAATGCTGTGCGCAAGTGCGTATGGTGTCACCTCTGCTTCCGGTCTGGGCTGGCGCAATCGCACATTCTCTGCAATATTTAAGACTCCAGCCTACCAATGAAGCAGATACTCACCTCTTGCTCCTTATGACTCCCTGTTAAACCTTTATTTGTACCATTTTCGGCATATACTCTATGCTGTTTTTACTACACTGACGGCATACTACTCCTTACCCTATATTTCCATTACTATGTCGTCGTTCCTCACCATCCACCACATGAGCTTCTCCTCTACTTTACTATGTCCACATACCCCATACTATTTTACCACTCTGTACCCATTCACCCCAATTGCATCCAATGTCTTCCTTAAACCTACCAAACCCTTTTTTTGGGTCCAGTTTTCCCAATTTACCTTTTTGGGACAGACAAATGCTTTTCCCCATAGCCAAACCCCGGGGTTTTTTTCATTTGGGCCCCTTTTTCAAAATCCTTTTTTGGGTCTACTACCCCTTTTGTCTCACCTACTCCATCCCACTATATACCTCACCATACGCATTTTCCTTTTTCCAACTCTCTGTACTTTAATATTGCCCATTTTTTGGGGTCCCTTAAAAGATTACCCCCCTCCCTTTCCTCCATTTTTCTACCTTCCCTAAACCTTTTTTTATCCCTTGGTTTTTACCCCCTATTTTATCCGTTAGGTGCCCTACAGTTTCTTTTTTTGTTCTTCCATTCATTCTTATATATTTTGCCCACAGCCTGCTGTTTGAGAAAGGTTCAGGACGAACCAAAACATCACGCCACCCTGAGGCACAATATTTCCCTTCCCCATACAAAAGAACCTAAAAAAAAAAATTTTTTCACTGACTCGCAAAACCCAAAGAGCAATCGTAACATGAAACTGCCCATTTTTTTTTGGATTTTCCCCATAACATTACGGAGGCACCCACAGCCCTACAAAGTGGAGAAAACCTCTAGACCTTGCACTACCTTCCAACATTAGGAACAGAAGCAAAGAAGGTCCATATTTCCTGGTTATATCTCTATACCTAACTGTCTGTACTGTCCTAGTCAGTGTGGCTCAAACACGCTGAGTTGCTTCTGATTTTTTTCAAATTCCCCCAAACCCCCCCCCCCCATTCCAAGCTTTACCTGTATATACTAATGAAATATACCTTATCTTTGCATATATATTAGTGTGCCATGGATTTTTAAGCTGGAGTTTCTTTTTAAACTGCATGTTCATCTTTGGGAAAGGCATAAAGGCAAAGAAAAAGTGGCAAAAAGGAAGAGGCTAAGAGCAAGAGTATAAGAGGGATGTACAGTAGCTATAGGGTGTGCCTCCAGAATCCACTCCACTGGTGGGCCCTGTAATCAACTCCACAAGTGGGACCCAGTCTAACACTGATTTCAGTGCCTACTGTGTGCTACTGTAAGGCTAAGTTTACACGGCATAATTGCGGGGCGTACGTACCCCCGCAATTAGCCGGGATTTGGGGAGTCGCGCCGAGGGGCGCGTACCCCCCAGGGGGGTGGGGGACCCGGCAGCCCGCCGGCCCCTAGACTTTCATTACTAGCCGCGTATTCGCCGCTGAATTCACATGTCACTTATTCCCCCCCGGGTCGTATTGTACCGGGGGGAGAGGAGGCGTAATCCATAGTTCTCTATGAAAATTTGTAATTACCGTAATGACTGGGCGCATTTGCCGATTTGACGAGTACGCTGCAAATACCAGCGAAATGCCCCCCAATTTAACCCGTGTGAACATAGCCTAATTTTTGGTTTTATATATTACACTAAAGACAGAAAGCAGATCTCTGTGTGAAGAGTAGCTGTGTGTAGGTGGATGACAGGGGTGTTAAGATACCTCAAACAGATATATTATGCATTTGCAGCATATCCTGCAGATGTTAAGATGACTAAACTTTTTAAAAGCTGTAGGTGCTCCCAATTCATAGCAGCTGCAATGGCCTCCTTGGCGATGGGGGCCCCCTCTAATTAATACAGAAGCTAAAATATAATCTGCATGACATCATAGTTACCAACAATCCTGGAACGTCCAAGACCTCCCGGGAAAAGTTAGACACTGCTTCACTGCTGGACATTTATTTTGTGAGGCGCAGAGATATGTGTGACGTTACTCAGGATTCCAGCGTCTAGGCACACAAAGGGTATTTGCAGGCGATTCTGTGTAGTTTAGCAGCTTAGGTACAGTACCATTTTTATGTATGTTTTTTTGTTTTTTTCCACTATGTTCATTTTTCATCCATGCCCTGATTATTCTCTGTAATGTTTGTTCCCCTTTTATTTTTGGTAGCAGTGCCATTGCGGTGTTGTAAATTTTCTTGTTGTTCATGGGGAAGTCTGTACCTCATGTGCACCAATAGTATTTACCTGCAGATACAGTAGTTTAATAGGGGACATGGAACTGGGACAAAATGGCAAACACAAAAATGAGCTAGATAAATTTAACCCCCCTATACATAATTTTGTGGGTACACTGCTTCAATATTGGAAATGGGGAAACAAATGTGGTCATTAATGCAGCAATAGTACATTCAGGGCCATTTTCCCCAGATGGCGGGGCAGGCGGGCTGGAAAAATGGTCTGGCGGATGGTATCTAACTCTGCATGTCGTTTTGAAACTTACTGTGCAGCTGCTTCTCTGGAGAAGGCAGGGCCTTCCCGATTGTATACAGTTGTTGCTCAAAAGTTTACATATCCCAGCAGAATTTTTGCTTTCTTGGGGGCCCTTTTCCCAGAGTCAACATGAATGATAACTAGAGAGTGGTGCAGAATTTCTCAAAATTCGGTCGGCATCACTCGTGCCCGAATTTTCCGACAAAATTCGATTCGGTCCGAATTACTTCGGCACGAATCACGTTAAAAATCACGTTAAAAAACAGCTATTTCCAGGCTGCCCAGAGCCTGACAGGGTGCAGTAGAACGTTGTGCCATGCTAAATATGGCAGAGGGAGCTTGGTTTAGTCTTCATACAATGTTGTTGTTTTAGTATGACACCACATGACTGTCCGCCCGCTCTTAGAATCGCTTCACTATAAAATAGCCCTTGGGCACTTATGGGGGCAAAACTTACCAAAAAAACTGAAGTCACAGGAACGTACCTGAAAAAGTCATGGCAGTCAAAAGCTGGAAAAAAATCAACTGAGAGCCTCAGGTGGCAACATAAGTGACAGAGTGTGGAGGTGACCGGCGGCACGCCACAGCTGCATGAGGTCAACAGTGCACAATGACATTCTGGAAGTTGCAAAACAGTACCCAGGCCGCAGAGTGGCCACAATGACACAGTTGGAGGTCATCGTGGCAGCAGCATTAGGTCAGGCAGTGGCACAATGACAAATTCAGGAGGCTGGCAAAAAAGGAGTAGGCCAAAGAGTGTACATTGACACAGTGTGGATGCAAACGGCGAGGAGCGAACAGCACCAGCACAAGCTCAGACAGTCGCACACTGACACAGTGTGGAGGGCACGGCAGCAGCCACATCAGCAGCATGAGGTCAGACAGTGGCACAATGACAAATTCTGGAGGTGGCAAAAACAGGAGTAGGCCACAGTGTGGGAGCACGGCAGCAGCCACGGCAGCAGCAATGAGGTCAGGACAGTGGCACATGACACGAGTGTGGAGGGCACGACAATGTGAGACACATCAGAGCAGCAAGAGGGTCAAGAGTGGCACAATGACATTCTGACAGGTGGCAAAATAGTATTAGCCACAGAGCGGCACAATGACTGAGAGCGATGTCACGGCGGCAGCAGCATGAGGTCAGGCAGTGGCAAATGACAAGAGAGTGGAGGAGATGACAGGAGCCACAGCATGAGGTCAAGAGTGGCACAATGACATTCCTGGAGGTTGCAAACAGTACCATGCGCAATTGGCACAATGACACAGTGAGGATGTCACCGGTGCAATCAGCAACAGCACAGCAGCAGAGCACATAGAGTTGGCACAATGACAGAGTGTTGAGGTGGGTGCAATACTAAGTCCCTGGTAAAGACGGTTGTAGCAGATGTGAAGAAACTATTCAGCAGATGTGTGGCATCAGGCTGGTGGCGGCAGCAGAATAGTGGCAGAAGGCAGGTAGATGAACCAGACTGACGCCTAAGGCATTGGTGTGTGGAAATCCCTGCCGATCCACTCCTTATTCATCTTGACAACGGTCAGTCGTTCAACATTTCCCGTGACAAGCGGTTCTCCTTGGGGTAACGATGGCCCCCCCCCGCCGCACTGAACACCCGCTCCTGATTCCACACTACTGCCGGGCAATGACAGCTACTCCACTGCAAACTCGGCAAGTTGCGCCACCACATCCAGTTTGGCTGTCCCAGTATCCAGCGGATCTTCTAACTGGGGTGGCAGAGTGCTGTCCAAGTAGCCACAACCTGTTGGTTAAGGGAATGCTCCATGTCCCTGCTGCTGCTGCTGCTGGGACTGCCCTCCTCACTAGGCGGTTGAAGGAAGCCGCTCATTAGTGACTCCAGACTTAGGTACTGCTGAGGAGCTGGGGACTGGTCTCCTACCCCCCCACCTGCCCCCAGCAAGCCCGGCGCATGTAGTACTGAAGCGCTGTAGGAACCCCCCCGGGACAACCTGTCAGAGAGGGACGATGCCGCACATAGGCAGCGGCAACTGATTACTGGAGGATTTCCCTATAGTAATTTGAGTTTTACTTCCCTCTCGAATACTGGAAAAAGGCTCCCTTTTGTACCGTAGCGAGGGTCCAATAGGGAGGAGAGAGCCAGAAGACATCCCTTCTCCGATGCTGACTATTCGGCTGTCACTACCGAGGCAAATAAGCATGCTGCGTACATCTGCAAAGTGGGACTCCGAGGGCCTCCTGCCTCCATTTCCACTGTATACTGCCACACGGTGTCTTGGAGTCATCTGCCTCGTCTTCCTCATCTCCATCCACTCTCCTGCGCCGCTGCTCCTGCTCCTCCAGTCTCTTGTCAACCTGTAAAAATCCACTCATTCACCAGACAATATTCTGCTCCAATGCCACCTCCTCCTCCTCCTCCATTCAGTCCCCCACCGGACTCATGTGTGGCCACGAGATGTAAGTCCGCCACACTCTACCAGTCCCCCTGCCAGACAGATTTTCAGTTCCATCTGTTCCAGGACATGAAGCATGGAAATGAACGTTATTCATCCGTAGACCCCTGCTACTGACAATAAAGTGGCCTCCTCGAATGTCCTCAACAAACGGCAGGTGTCACGCATGAGACTGCCACTGGCTGACATCAAAGATAACAACACAGGGGAGTACTTCTGTCAGCCTGGATCATCTAAAAAATCGTGATGTGCCTTTCTCTTCGATTTCATACAGTCGGTCCAACATGTGCAGGCTGGAATTCCAGCGGGTGGAAACATCGCATGATCAGAGCGTGTTTGGGGGGATGGCCGATCTGCCGCTGCAACTCGAGGAGGGTGTTTCCTGCTTTGTTACGAATGGATAAAGTGCATGCACCAGTTCCCCTGGCCATTTTCAGAGTTCCTGAAGATCGGTGAAGACTTCAGAACCTTTTACAACCAGATTGAACACGTGCTCCATGCAGGGCGCATGGACCATCCCTCCTCGGTGCATGCGGCGGACACCATTTCCTACCCATTTGTCCGTCACCAAGGTTCCGATTTGCCAGTTGCGCGAAGAAAGCCACACATCGATTTCTTGCTGCCAATGACGCGGAGCAGTTCCCTCCCCTTGTGTGACTTTCGTTTCGTCAATCCGAGGCAAGCTAGGTTATGAACTGCGTGACACCGCTGTGCGCCTACACATGTGTATGATGGAGCAGTACTTGTGGGAGGCTGAGATGGGGTGGTGTGTGGAGGAGGAAGGAGGCGGAACATTGGCGAGGAGCAGCAGTTTGACAACGTGGAGGAGAAAGCGCGTCATCCCTGTCCAAGTTGTTGTGTGCCTGGGCAGATAGCACATTCACCCGTGGGCCGTAAAGGACATGTACTGGCCCTGACTCGTAGTTACAGCTCAGACGTCCGCGGCTGCCGTGTAAACCTTGGAACAAACCATAAGCTCAAGGACTGACCACTTTCTGTCTACCAAATTTTATGAAGTGCTGGTACTGGAGCTTATGGAAAAGAAATTACGGCTTGGAAACTCCTCCATCCGCTCGGCACAAGCCAATAGTTTTCTGAATGGTTCAGAGTCCTCCATTTTGGAAAGGAGGGACTGCAGTACCAACAAATTGGACAGGAGCACGGTCAGCTGTGCTTGCACCTAAGATGGTTTGGACGCATACTGTTGTCTCATTACAATCGCCTCTCTGAACGACTGCTGGCGCCATGAGTCTAGCGAGGAGACAGGAGCATCTGACCGGGAAGAGGATGTCAAAGAGAAACAGCTGCCTTCCTGCAGAGGTGGTGAGCCTATGACATGCTGAAATGGCATGCCGTGACCACTGTGCCGCTGCTGCTGCTGCAGCGGCATGAATGGACACCACATCAGAGCCACGTTCTTTCTCCTCAGCCACCGATGGTGTACGCAGCATGGTGTGGACGGCAGGTCCGTTTGTGCCAGGACGTTAGCACCCTGGCCACGCTTCACTTTCTGCCACAGATTCCTACATATCACCCATAATTCGGCTTCCTCCGTGTCATAGCAAAGAACTGCCACACCGCCGGTAGCTGATTTTACCTGCCAACCGCTCCGCACTGAGTGACCTACCGCCGCCAGCTGCCTTGCTTGAGCCCAGTGCCGCTACAGTCTTGGACTGCGAAGCGGGTTTCACCCCGTGGCCCGGCTTGCTCCCCCCTCACACTGCTCTACCCTGCTGACTCACGGCCACACAACCCACCTGCTGGCTGCGCCGCTGCCTGACGCGCAGCTTGACAGCCCTCTTCTCCCTGATGATGAATGAAGCCCTTGCTTCACCCGCTCCCAAGTGCGGTCGGCCAACAATCTTCATCTATTTGTGTTTCTGTCACTCACTGTGTACCGCATCACCGATCTTGGTAAGCCGAGGCTGACCTCTCACCACTTGACACCTACCCATGCACTGCTCCACATCTATACTTTGCCAGCCTACTGCAAGAAGCTGGATAATTGGCCCCATTTCTTTCGCTGCCAAGTAGCTGCTGACTGCCCTCCCTCAAATTGGTTCCATACTCGGCTAAATATTGGCGCGAGCCCGAGACCACATAGGTAGATCCTGGCTGAGGAACTAGGATGGGACAGAGTCGGTCTTGATGACAGGTGAGGGCCGCTGACCCGCTCCCGGCCATGCCAACTAAGTGTTTGTGTCTGAGGTTACCACCAGACCTTGGCTGGGGTTGTCAGATGTCATCTGGAGGAAGAGGGTAAAAAAATTTTTTGACCCCTAGTCAACCAAATCAAGAACCCTTGGGTTGCTGAACAACACACGCCGCCTAATGACAGCGCAGTTGTGGCCTCACCGTGAGTGACACCTGCTGCGACGTCCCCCTTGCGTGTGCTGTCGACCTGGGCCCGTTTCAGAAATGTTTGTGCCACTGCCAACTCAGCAGTTGAGCAGAGCCTGCCACGCTCTCTGTCCTGACATACAGTTTGTTCTAAAAATGTACAGACACTGTAGATGAAGCTATCTGTAATATGATAAATATACACCCTGTTTTTTGACATCCAAATGAACCCAGAAACAAGCTTGGGTACCCATGGATATATAATTGCGCTCCACAAATGGCCATGAAAAATTTAATTTTATTTGTCGTTTACAAGCACTGTTTTTTTTAATACATTTAAAAGCACAAACAGGCTTAATACCTCGCTATTGTGATTTATGCTACAAAAAAATGTGTTATATTCGGGTGTTGAAAAGACGGTTTTATTTTTGATCACACAGCACAAAACAACAGCTTAATACCCCCTGATGTAAATTGCGCAATAGAATTGGAGCCACCACAAACTAGTAAGGCGTTTGTACGATGTTACAATGGTGTATTTTCTACGCACACAACAAGAGATTAAATGTGTAATTAACTTTATGCTTGTGAAGTAAGGCTACTAAAAAAAAAATATATATATTTGGCGTTGAAAAAGGACAGGGTGGGGGGGGGGGGGGTGTTTTTTTTTGGGTTATTTTTTGTCATCACAGCAGCAAAACACGCTTATTAACCCTGGATGTACATTGCGCAATAGAATTTGTGAGCCACCACAAACTAGTAGATTTGTAGCGTATTACAATGGCGATTTTCTACGCAACACAACAGAGATAAATGTAATTAACCTTTGCTTGTTGAATTAAGGCTACAAAAAAAATATATATAATTTGGTGTGTGTTGAAAAGACGGTTTATTTTTGTCAGCACAGCAGCAAAACAACGCTTAAATTAACCCCACTGGATTTAAATTGCGCAATAAGAAAAAAGGAAGCAGGCCCAAAAATGAAGTGGTATTTGTCATTGTAAAACGCTGTTTCTTTAAATGACTACAACAGAACTGCTTAGATCCCACTGGATATTGAATGTATATGCAGCTGCAGTGGACGCAACACTGGATTTTCAGATCCAATACCCCAAAAAATCCACAGAAATAGTGACCATTCAGAGAAACAGTCCTCTGAGACAAGCTGAGACACCCCACAAAAATCGCTGTGTAAAAATCAGTTCTTCAGAAAGCGCTGATCACCCGCAGCAGCACCTTCCTGTCAGTACTGTGAGAGGAGTGTGGATCTCCCAGCGCGACGCTCTGGTCTTATATAGTGCGGTGACGCACAGAATCCGCCGGTCTCCTTGATTGGCTTCAACTCTGCACATGTCAGCAGGCTAACTGCCCTCTTCTCCCAGACAGTGCATTGCTCCCATTGTAACGTCCATTGTGGCTCGCTAGCCATTTATATCAATGAAAGCAAACTTCGTTCCCGCGAATCACCACCAAAGTTCGATTATCGTTACGAACCGAAGTTTTCCTGAAATTCCTAAAACGAATTCCACTTTCGTTAGAATCGATTCGCCCATCCTAGTAACAATAAACTTTTTTTCCCCATCATGGTTATGGTTGGGTGAAGTCATTTATTTTCAAAAACTTTTTTCCTTTTTAAATCATATGAAACCAAAAAAACCCAAAAAACCTGATCAAACCTTTTCCCTCCTGGTGATTTTTGACCCATAAAAAATGCACAAAATTGAAAAAATTTGGTTTGAATGGGGTACTAAACATCCCACCTGTGAAACCGTTTTGCTTGTATCAGTGTGTGTGCAAAAAGCTGAGGGGTACGATAGGCATCTTTTCCTCCAGCCACTGACGTTTTGATTGGGAGTCATGGGGGAAAGCAAAAGAAATGTCAACGGATCTACAGGAAAAGTTATGGAACTGTTAAAAAAGGAAAGGGGTACAAAAGATATTTAAGGGAAATGAAATGTAGTCAGCATTTCAACCCGTGAATAACAAAGGAGAATCGGGCTCTTAAAAACCAAACCGGGCAGAGACAAACCGTGTGGCTGTTTCAAATTGGGACAATAAGGGGGGCATTGAAGAAAAAAAAGGCTGCGTGGTTGAGTCCCAGAAGAAAGATTTTGCGAAAAAGTCAAAGTATCTTTCCTACATTTCGCCCAAGCAGCACGGACAAGCCCAAAATTCTGGAACAAAGGTAATTTGGAGTGATGAGACCAAAGTCAACTTTTTTGGGCCCCAACCTAAACTTACATTTGGAGAGGGGTCAAAAAGGGGGCCTATATAAAAGGGGCACCCTTCTTTTGTAAAGCATGGAGGGGGATCGCTGATGTTTTGGGGATGTGTGAGATCCAAAAATACAGGAAACTTGGTCAAAGTTGAAGGAAAGATGAATGCAGCATGTTATCAGCAAATACTGGAGGCAAAGTTGCACTCATCAGACCGGAAGCTGTGCATGGGACGGACTTGGATGTGGCAACATGACAATGATCCAAAACAAAAGGCAAGTCAAACCTGTAAATTTATCATTGAGCCCTCTGGAGAGATCTCAAGCGCGCAGTTCATGCAAGACACCCCAGAAAATTACAGGAACTGGGGGCTTTTTGCAAGAAGAATGGGCAGCTTTACCATCTGTGAAAATAAAGGGGCCTCATCCACAACTACCACAAAAGACTTCAAGCTGTCATTGATGTTAGAGGGGGCAATATACGATCTAAAGAACTATGGTATGGAACTTTTGATAAAGGGTCATTTGGTGTTTTTGGGTTGTCATTATGATATAAAAAGAGAAAAACAGTAGTTTGACAATAAATGGCTTCAACCAACCCTTACCATGAGTGGAAAAAAAGTTTCGTGTTATCTTTCCCATATTCTCTGAAAAAAGGCAAGAAAGCAAAAATTCTGCCGGGGTATGTAAACTTTTGAGCACAACTGTATTTGTCATGGGCCATGTGGGAGGCACCAGATGTTGTTGAAGGGCCAGCTGGGACTTGTAATTCCATAGACAGTGTATTAAATGTATTATCACCGTGGCTGGAGTGGGTGCATGGACCCCTAAAAACTTCCCCGTGTCCACAATAATTGTCAATAGAGGGGTTGCACTTCCTGATTACTGTCTCTCTTAAGGGCACAGTAGATGTGATTCACAATGTTTGCATATGAGAGGAGCTTTCCTCTTGTGTACTGTAAGCAGTATTAGAATCTCTAATAGCAGTTAGTATACCGATGACTCCTCATACTGTTATAGGATACATTTAGAAAACATTCAAGCAATGCTTTACTGAATGGAGGGACCTTCACGGGTTGGGTTACTGTGGCAAACAAACTAAAAGTACTCATGGTTTCTTGATCTACCATTGTCTATTATAGGGAGCAGGGCAGACAAAATTTGTGACATGAAAGTTGTATAGCAGTGGCTCTCGCCAGAGGTACATAGAGATACCAGTAAGGCAAGAGAGCCCTTGTTCAGCACTATATACCTAGCTACAGAAGCCTATATTCCTACCTATCTACAGGGGCCATATATACTTACCCACCTACCTAAAGGAGGCCTATTTAACTACCTATTAGAGACTTATATTCCTATCTATTGGGGGGGACCTAGATACTTACCTATTGTGGGACCTGTAAGTCTACCTACCTAACGGGAGCTATATACCTACCTAATTGAGGACTACCTGTTTGTGTGACAAATTCTACAGTGAAGAGTCATGGTTGGGAAAAGTCATCATGTCAATCTGGGACAGATGGAGATAAAAAGGGAAAGAGAACTACTCATCAGAGAAGTGAGCGACTCATTATAGGTAGCATCACAAGCAGCATATTCAATGACATAAAACTCTTCTTTCATCATCCGGACTTTAGCAAGCCACCATCCACAAGGCTCTTGGTTATTAGCTCTGGAGTAAACTTTAACCTTATCTCCTGTTATTTCCTTCCTTTATGTCAGCCGGGTGAATCCAACTTCAGGAATGAAAAATCG